>PGFW01047540.1:9948-21198 GCA_003123925.1 Haematobia irritans | reverse complement strand
CCCAGCCACCATGAATCAAATATTATAGTTTCCTTTGAAATTTCAAGGAGTTTGATGACAGATATTCTACCAAGCAGAGCAGTTCAACTAGTACACTTCCCGAAGATAAATTTAAAGATCTTACCCATGAAGACTATAACAGATTCTGGATTTATAAGAACCATTTTTGTTTGAGTTTTAGAGGAATCATTAACATCTCTTGTAAGTGTGCAAGAAAATAATGAAATAATATCTGGGATTTCAAAAAATCTAAGAATCTGTAATTTTTGATACAAGAAGTAAATCAGAAATTTTACATTCCCAATTTTCATCATCAGTGCACCTTTCTATACCCTCTAGAAGAACTAAAACATTGACCGATACTCACTATTTTTGACACACCTCTTTATGGTTCTAAAATATCACTTGATTTCCAATTTCAGGCAAATTGGATAAAAACTACGGATTCTAGAAGACCAAGAAGTAAAATCGAGAGATCGGTCTGTATGGGAGATATACCAAAACATGGACCGATACACACCATTTTTGGCACACCTCTTTATGGTCCAAAACACATCTCATAGATTTCCATTTCAGGGCAAATGGGATAAAAACTTACGGAATTTCTAGAAGCCAAGAAGTAAAAATCAGGAGATCGGTATAATATGCGGGCTATACCAAAACATGGCAAACGATACTGCACCATTGGTTCGCACACCTCTTAGGTTGGTCCTAAAATTCCTCTACAATATTGAAATTTCAAGCAAATTGTATAAAAAAACGATTCTAGAAGGCCAAGAATTAAAATGGCGGGAGATCGGTTCTATAATGCGGGAATATTACCAAAAACATGTATCGATATTACACCATTTTTGGCACAACCTCTTTATGGTCTAAATACCTCTAGATTTTCAATTTCAGTCAAATTGGATTAAAACGTACGGCTTTCGTATTAAGCACCAAGACCCCAAATGTCAAGGAGGTTGGTTTATATGGAGCCGATATAGGGGAGAACACCGTGGTGCAATGTTAGCATGCCCGCCTTGCATACACAGGTCGTGGGTTCGATTCCTGCTACGACGCCAACACCAAAAAAGTTTTTTCAGCGGTGGTGATTATCCCACCTCAGTAATGCTGGTGACATTTCTGAGGGTTTCAAAGCTTCCTAAGTGAGTTTCACTGCAATGTGAAACGCGTTTCGCGGGACTCGCGCTATAAAAAGGAGGTCCCTTGTCATTGAGGTTAACATGGAAATCGGCCAGCACTCCATGTGATACAGAAGAGAATTTCACCAATGTGGTATCACAATGGACTGAATAAGTCTAAAGTGAGACCTGAATACATCGGGCTGCCACATAACCTAACCATAACCTATTGGACCGATATAGGCCCATCTTCGAACCTAGACCTGCCTGGCAGACAAAAGACGAGTTTTTGGCAAAATTTCAGCACGATTGTTTTATTATTGAAGACTGTAGCGTGATTCAACAGACACACTCAAAGAAAAGTTAACCCTTTATTTCACTATAGTCGATTTAAACTCTCTAAATTTTTTTTTTGAGTATATAAGTTAATTTACTACAACAGAAAGAAAAAATTATCACCAAATAAAGGCATAAAGATTAACTAAATTCGTGTCTTCCACAAAATGAGTTCAGGAAGTTCTTTAAAATTTGTAAATTTTAACCAGATAATGCGCCCATCATTGCAACTTCGGTATGTCACTAAAGACATTCTTGCAATTGTTGGAACTCCAATATTTTCCTTCAACTACAAAATTTTCTTGCAAACCAAGTGGAAAAAAATTAATTAGTCTAATTAAATTTTCTTGAATTTGTCGAAAATATTTACTTATTATCGCGTGATGTCAACGTTGTAATTACACGTTAGTTAAATTTTCTAAATATAATCGAAATTTCCAACATTAACCAACATTTTTCTTCCTGGTGGGTTCACTGTTTTTTCAGTGCAGACAGCCAGGGAGATAAGACGGACATGGTTATATTCGTCCTTAGATTGCCCCTTAAGAAATATATTATATATACTTTACATAGTCCCGAAAATCGATTTATTTCGATGTGTTACAAACAGACATGACAAACTTATTATACCCCCATCACATTCTATGGTGGTGGGTATACAAAAAGAATAACGTTTAATTTTAATTTTTTTTACCGCCTACCACCATAGGATAGGGGGATATTAACTTTGTTCATTCCGTTTTGTAACAGCATCGAAATTTATTGCGTCTATGACTCCGTTTAATGTATATATATTCTGGATCGCTGTTGAAAATTGTGAGTCTACCCAGCCAAAAAAAATATTGGAAGTTGTTTCCGCAAACATTTCTTTTTAAAGCCCATCCCAGAATCCGCCCATCGAGTTTTTTCAAACTTCCGATGCAAGTCTTCTTTGGACAAGTTCCACATAACATTTCTTACTAAAGTGCTATCGGTGGATTCACCCGAATAATTTTTTCCACTTTCCGATGCAGGTCCTTTTAGACAAGTACAACAAACATTTCTTCTAAAAGCGGCATCTCTGGGATCCGCCAATGATTTTTTTTCTAAAACTTCGCGATGGCAGGTTCCGTTGTGGACAAAGTATTAGAAAGCAGAACCGCAATCAGGGCCTATTTTAAGGTGCAACAATTTTGTACAATTAATTTAAAAAAACAAATGAAAGCCTAATAAAAAAAACTAAAAAAAAAAAAACCACAAAAAATAGAACCTAAGTAATAAAAGTTAAATTAAAAATCATGCCCGCTGGGATTTGAACGCTGTGGCCGTTTGACTTTTCGCTTCCATGGAGTTCGTTCTTTGAGAAGGTTTTTGCCAATTACAGAGAATTTTTAATTTGTTTTGTTGATTTTTTAATGGAAAAAAATATATTTATACGAAAATATATGGCCGAAAAAAAAATAAATGACATAAAAAAAAAAATATTATTTTTTAGAAAAATATTTTGATAAAAAATTGCCGCTGGTGAGATTTGAATCTGCCGTTTCTTATTTTTTCGTTCATGACTAATAAGAACATCTCGAGAAGCAATTAGAATGCTTTATTCCGTCTTGTATGCGTAATTACGACATATTCACAACATTTGAATTGACTTTTTCGACGGCTTTATGTTACAATGGCGTTTTGTGGTCTGAGCTGTGCTAAAGGCGTTTCTGTATGCGTGCCAGCAAACCCAGGATTCAACCCCGGTCGGAGCCGAAAAATTTTTTCAAATTGTAAAAATTAAGATAATAAAAATAATTGTGTAATAAAACATATGGATGTAAAAAAAGTGAAATTGGTTGAAAAAAAAAATTTGTTTTTTTTTTCGCTTTTTAAAAATTTCCTACATTCAAATTACTTCCAGGGCACACTTCTAAAAGAATGCGAAAGGATCCAAAAAGGGGAGTAGCTTCGCGTCCTGTGACAAGCCCAATGTTAAATCATTGGAGATGATCCAATTTTGGCCACTACTTCCGGATCACACTAACTACTTTTTGGAAGCTCATTTTTTTGCTGGGTAGTTTATGTCCTCCCTCGCGCTGTCGCGTCGCGTCTGTCAGAAATTACGTCTAATCGAACGAAACAAGCTATCGACTTGAAAACCTGGCACAAGTAGTTGCTATTGATGCTAATGTCGATGAGTATTTGCAAATTTGGGCCATAATTGGACCACGTTTACGTAATAGCCCCCATATGAAACCGACCCGGTTGAAATTTGGTACGTGGTATTAAACATTCATGGTCTCTTCTAACATTCATGCTTCAACATATCGTCTATATTTATATATATATCCCCCATATAAACGATCCCCAGGATTTCACCTCCGGAATCGTTCGCATTTCGGTTTTTAAAATTTTTGTAAGTTATATTAGATATTGGTCTCTAACAACCATACAAAAATTGGTTATTACATTAGCACGCCATATAAACCGATCCACCAATTTGACCTCGCGGAGCTCTTTCCGGAAGAGGCTAAATTTCTTGGAGGCGCAGAATTTTCATCGATTTGCTAAAATTAGTTACTAATCATCACAAAAATTGGACCATATGGTTCATAACTGTATTAGTCCCCAATATAAACGCGACCGCCCATTATCTTCACGCTCTGCCTCTCATTTGTAACTGAATTTACATAGGTTTTTAATCTTGCCGTTTTTTTGCCTTAATATATACCCGCCATGAATAACTTCCAAATTAGAAGGAACAAACATTTTAATAGAATTTAAAAAAATTAAAATAAAATTTGCTCCACCGGCTGAGTTTGCCACAACAAACGTCTAAACGAAGGGATTAATGGCGTCATAGTATCCTTTGTAAATCGCGAAGGTTCGTCCGATGCTATCAATGCATCGAGATGGCCTAGCTCCATATTCGTTGCGCGATGTGGCAACTGGTCGATCGGCAATTGGCAGGCATCGACGAGGCTTCCATACGATTATGTTATCATGCCTCGAGCATTACTCGTATAAGGCGAATGATTCTCTTATTGGTGCGGAAATTTCAAAAATTTTTCATAATGAATTTTTTCATTCCGGTTTTCTAAATGCAATGCGGAAAATAAAAAATTTCTCAAAGAATTTGTGTTTAACTCTAAATGTATCTATGGATTTTCGATTCAATGATATTCTTCTTTGTTTCGTTTGTAATTAGGAAATGATTTTGCGCATTTTTCGCCATTAAAATCGGAATTTTAGTAAATATTTGTCGAGAGGAGTGATAGAGGCGGGCTATCTGAAGCTTTAACGCAAAAAAAGTCATTATTCAAAATCACTTTTAAAATTCATAATCATCACAATTAAGCAGCCTCAGCAAGCATTCCATTCAGCAGAGACAGTGATTCGATGTTGTTGATTGCTTTTTAGAGCTTTGGCTTCCACTCAGATATGGGGGACTTGGATTGCCTCTGGTGGTGTCCGTCCGCATCGCGTATTATGGTGCGTCCGTTTTCGTCATTTTTGCGGTGAAGCAGTAGCAATTGCGAATTCTTCAACAAATTGTCCTTTGGCACCAATGGTAAAGGGAGGAGTGGCGAGACACCACACAGCCACAGAAACAAGCAGTTCCGTTGAAGAGGACGCGGCACTATTAAGAAAACGATTAAAGCAGAAGAAGAAGAGCGAGTAAACCTTATTTAACATTTTTTTAAAAGAAGTCATTTAAGTTTTTCGTTAGCTTTTTCGTTTCGCCTGAAAGTGTATGTTGGTGAGTGGCGTTATATCGAACTTTGTTCGTAGATTCAAGTGGATGGAATAGAGAATGACATGTGCCCACAAATCGTGCGTTGTAGGTCCAGGCATGGGACAGACGACAGACAGTGGTAAATTGACGTTGTTTTAAATCTCTAAAGTTATTAGAAATAAGACTGAAAGTGCGCTCACATAATAAAAAAAAAAAAGATATATGTTTTGCGCTCAAGCCAACGTCATAGTCACTGCCATTGTTGTCGTTTGTTGGTTTGTTGGATCAAAGAGTTATTGTTCTTTGTTGTCTTTGTTAATTTCCAAAACTAAGAAACCATGTGATTTAATCCAGAAATTTGAAATGTGTGTAAAATCACATTAAGGAGGCTTTTTTTGCGAAAAATGCTGAAAAAAAAAGTTAAACAACGCAGATTTGAGGCAAACAAAATCGAAGAAATCACAGCACACACATTGAGTCTTTGGAATATTGAAGCTGACAACTGGAAACCAAGGCAACGTATTGGTTGACTGACTTGGCTTGGCACGAGCCACATAGCACACTTCGAAAACCAGCCAGCTAAAGCTGCGCATGCCGGTTCAAACAAAAAAAGTTGCATATGGTAACTTGTTTATTGATCTGTTTCCCAAATACAATATTATTATTAATAAGTTATGTACACAGTACTAACAAAAGCTAACCAATAAAATTGGTAAATAGTTATTTAAAAGATTCCGAGTCCACTGATGCTGATGCAAAGCCGAGGCCATTGTAAAGCCCAATAATTCTCTTATTCACACCCGATCAGCCGTGGCATGGATCGCCTAACAACGTGTTGTAGGTGTCATCGTAACACCCCAACTACAGGGACATTCGGGCCATTTGCAGATTAGTTCCGGAAGTGGGGAATTAGCTGTCAATTTACGTTTATTCATGTGCGACATGCAGTATCGAATGAATTTATGGCTGGTGTTTTGACTAGGAGACAATTGGTGTGTTACCACACTCATTCCCTCCCCTCAGGCATTTTCCTATCTAGAATATGTTAAGGAGAAATTTCGATGTGCGATCTCCAAACATAGGCTTAGGTTAGTTAAGTATAGTGGCAGCTGAAATGTGATAAATCCACCCGCCCTATGGAAAAATTTTTTGGTGCTGTTCGGTGGAAGCAGGGAAGCCAGGGAATCACAAGCATCAGATTTACCATGAATTGCGTACATAGTGTCCCAATCGCGGCTCGCACGGCACTCCTAGAAAAAAAAAAAAAAAAAAAAAAAAAAAACACCAAAAGGTTCCTGATGTGTGATGGCGCTTGCGATTTCAGTCGCCGCATAGCACATTGGGCACATCTTCTCGCAAATGGCCTGCTTCACGCTAGATCCTGATGCCTTTTTGGAGGATTGTCATACATCACAGATTATAAACTGGTTCTTTATAATAAACGCAGAATTAAATTATAATATTCTCCCCGGGAGATATTAAAAGCACCAACCAAGGATTATTAGCTATTTCGGTATTTTGCGAATGGACGATCTTCATTTCCACTGTCGTATTACTTTTTTGAGGCACTGTTCAATATAAAGTGCTCAAAGTAATAAGTGTGAATTATATGCAAGTATTTTGTTGTGAAAATAATGCGAAAAATTATAAGCCGTTTGCTCGGTAAAACTGTGTGCAAAAAGTCACAAACTTGAATTATTTACGAGGTTTGGTCCAAAGTCATAAATGTCTGATGCAATACGCAACTACCACTACAAATGTATTATTAATATACGCGGTGAAAAAAGCCTTTTCAAACTTGGACACTCAGAAATGCGGACATCTTTAAAAAAACGGCAAGATATCCTCAAACGTTTGCCAATATTGTCACCATTTAAAAGTAACTTCTGCATAAAGTGGACACCTCTAAAGCGATGCGAGGTTTCAATTGTAGTTTTTTTCGTAATTCTTAGCTGAATACAAACCGTACGAGGCCAACCAATCTATACTGCCCTGAATGGTTTTCATGCGAGTGCTACAAACTATACTACCGAACCCTCAACTACATCTAAGAGAATACACCAGTTCCAGATAACATATGATCGATTTGAACAGTTACGCGATGGTAAGTTTCTCATCTATCGGTGACCATGTGGAAGCATTGTGCTGCGCCTAATAAAGGATAGACACAATGGCGCGCAATAATAGTCAGGTCGGTCCTCTGGAATCAAATCTTCCTGTCGCGTCCGCCTGTCTCTGTGAACACATTCTGAAAATCAAAACGTCGAAGTGACAGTTTGTTCAGATCGCAACTCAAAATTTAGCACATGTAATGCTATTTTGGGGTCAGAATAGAACCGCTATTGATTTTGGAAAGGAATCGCGTTCAGATGTATATATAGCTCTCCGTATATATCGTTCGTCCGATATGTTTCTGTATGGCTCCATAAGGCCAGAGTTTTTTCAGGATTTTGCTTTACATTTTGCCAAAAGGAGTACAACTAATAATTGTCATTAAACTGCTGCCAAATTTGGTTGAAATTCGCTTTCAAGATTATGAATACAGCTCTAATATATATGACGACAGAGATCAATGATTTACTCCGATTTACTGTGAAACTTTGCACAAAATAGTATATTTTAACCTATTTAGCTATGCAACGCCAAATTTGGTTGAAATCAGTTCAGATTTATGATATTAACTACCTAACATTGTGCTACCCACCCAGCGAGCTTAGCCCGACTTTAATTGTAATTCTATAGATTTTGTAGAAGTCTTACAAAATTTTGTCCTTATCGGATCAGATTTATTTATTTATTATTCATGTCTTTGAAATATAAATTTCCCTTACCAGAGACAAACATAAATTGCTTAAAACTGGAAATATATAAAAAATCAAAAATCTCTCAAGATCATTTTTGGTAGGATTATTTAGAATTCATTTAACGCACGACAAAATTGGTTCTATTATATATGAGTAGATGAAAGACATGTTGCGCAGTATGTATTCCAGCGTCACTATTAAAAGTGATGCAAGTTCTAATAGAAGAGGACAATCAAACGCCACCCACAAATAATCTTAAAAAGAAATATCTGAGAAGCATAAGCCCTCCTATTTTAAGCAGGTTTTTCAAGTTGAATCAGACGACATACTCTCAATATATGATGGAAGCTGGCACTAGAAAAGACAATTATACGCAAGCAAAAATTAAAAAAAAAAACTTTTTTGAAATTCTTTCTCTATTCTATTACTGTGATAGGACTGCCCCCCCGCTGAGGACCGCACTGCATGAACTAGTACAGCTTTATTGAAAGGCTACTATCGTGTCAAAGAATACACAATCGTGGCGTTCTCCTAGACATCCGAAAGGGTCGCGTTCAATAATGTCCATCCGAGCTCGATATTAAATTGGACTGACAACTCTGCAAATTGTTGATTCCAGGTATACGTTAGGCTGTAAACGACCTTCTAAAAAGAGGACGTATTTCAGCGAGAAAACACACTAGGACAAGCAAACATACAAACGGTATGCTCCGACAGAGGCACTCCCCTCAAAGGAGGAGTTCTATCACCTGCTTTTCTTTGGAATGTTGCTATAACCAACCTTCTGGTTTCCGCCAGAAAAAGAAAAGATAAAAGTGTGTGGCATACGCCAGGATGATGGTGTCGCTAGCAGTTTCAGGGAAAATTCCCATCCACAACATAGATATTATAACAGAGAGCTCTCGCGGATGACTGCGAAGAAATGGGAGAAAGATAAATGGCCTTGGTGTAAATCCAGCAAGAAACAAAACTAAGTCATGTATCTGCAAAGATTCGCAAAAACTCCGACGGTTAAGGCCCATTTCCTTAGGGGTAATGAAATTCCCGTGGTGAGTGTGTGTCAAAAATACATTGGCGTTAATTTGGGCAGGAAGCTGAATTTTAGGCTTAATATTGGAAGAAAGGGCTATTAAAAGCCACGGTATGCTTGTACTCGTTGCAAAAAAGGCAATAGGGAAAAAGTGGGGAGCTAAAACGCAAGAACTTGTGCCATTGCGCTATACACGGCAGTTGTTAGACCTATAATGCTATATAAAGTTCGGCGTATGGCGTGCTTATGTAATCTCAGGCGCATTTAGTAAGAAACAGGAACAGACTCCCTTAATATCCATTGCTGGCATCTTTGGCTTTAGACAATTTTGGCCAAACAGTCAGCTGCAACACGGCTGCTTGCGCAGCTATCGCATGTGGTCGGGAAAGAAAGTTAGCGGTCCAGCAAGTCCGGTCCTCAAAGTAATGCCAGATGTGCCTAACGTAGTGGATTACACGCCTGCAAATCCACTTTTCCGGACAAAAAGTTTGAAAACTCTAATTCGCGCAACAGTGAGGCGGAACTACCTTAGCATATTCCAGGGGAACTAAGAACTTGTTTGATAATGCCTCTGGCCACGCTGCCACCTGCGGTGAGAGGCTGTCTATGATGGCCCAATTTTCGGATGGGAGAAATTGCTAAGGGTTGTAACGACACCAAAGCAAATAAATTGCCCCATTTAAACTTAAACCGCACACTAGATTTGCTAGTGTTCTCAGGCGCCAGTTAGCAACTCCTTTTGACTTAGTGTATAAGCTGTCATGATGTGGAGGAAAAGGAATCAATTAAACACGCTTTGTGTGAGTGTCCTGCTTTTTTGTGTAGGCGTAGCGAATTTTAGGAGCATATAGCTTTAAGATTACTGGCGGACCTGGAAAAACTGTTAACTTAAGCAGTTTTGTTAATATTTTTGGTAGCAATCTGGTTGGTTCAACAAAATTTAAAAAATAGAAGATGGCTTAGTGGTTAATGACTAGTAGTGTCCATAATGTAATAGCTACTTTGCAAAAAGTTTAGAATGTGGTCATCACAATGAACTGAATAGTCTAAGTGAGGCCTGAAATTTAAATCTCGGGCTGCCTAACCTAACCTAACCTACTGTGGAACCTCATAGAAATGGGTTTCCAAAATAAACGAATAATATTCAAGGTTCGATCTAACTATTGAACAATAAATTAAGTTTAATAGAATATGGATCAGATAAATTTTTTGCAATTTCTCTTTTATAAAAGCCTAATAACGAATACGCTTTTCGTAAATATATTAGCGGTTAATATTGACTCAACAAAAGGTTAAACTTCGAGCCAAATAATTACTCCAAATCTCCAAATCAAATCTAACCTTCATCAACTCGGCTTTAAGCTATGGCCACATAAGTTGTAATTCAAAATAAACAGGAATATATTACCTTTTAAAATATGAAATTGAGCAGCATTTTATCAATATATTGAGTTCTAAAGGAGTTGAAGAGCACCAATGAGGCACATGGATAATAAGTCTCCTTGGAAGACGACGAATATAGATAATGTATTTATACGCACAGAAAACCTTCAAGTCATCTGCATACAATAACACATTAGAGACTTAACACAGATAGTGAATATCATTTGATAAACAAAGAGAAAAGTGATTAAGGTCCCAAAATACCCCCCTGTGGACCACGGAAGTTGCTTTATTAGATATATGAGTAGTGTCAATCAATAAATAACAAAGTAAGCTTCTATCCATCAAATAAGATCTAATACAATCAAGAACCTTTTGAATGGAATCCCAAAAGAAAAATGAAATTTATTAACTAGCATCGTGGAGAGATTATTTAAGATTCGGCCCAGCCGAACTTAATGCTGTATATACTTGTTTTTTGTATCTTGACTACAAAGCAAAGAAGCGTTCAAAAATAGGATATGTTTTTCAAAACTTTATATATAGGATATTTTTTACTTGAAATATTGAATAATTTGAACTTAATGTCGAGTCTGTATTAGGAAATCTAATATTCTTAAAGAACATGACACATGAAGAAAAAAACTAAAAAACCGAATTAATTTATTTGGTACGCAAAACTCAAACTTAAACAAGTATATATGACCGTAAGTTCGGCCAGGCCGAATCTTATGTACCCTCCACCACGGATAGCGTAGAAACTTCTACGAAAGACTGTCCTCCAGAATCGAATTACTTGGGTTGTGTTATCTTAAATCGTTTTCTAAATTGTGAGTTAGTCCATACGTGGTATATATTAGACAAAAAAGGTAT
>PGFW01047531.1:0-13137 GCA_003123925.1 Haematobia irritans | reverse complement strand
CTCAGTGAAGGAACTCTAGGCCCGAAGTTCTCTGTAGGGAATCTGTATGCCCGGTGGAACAGTTGGCCCGAAGGAATCTGTGTTAGAACAGTAGGCCAGAAGGACTCTGTTGTGGAACAGTAGAGTTGTAGGTCTCTGTGGGGAAACAGTAGATCCGAAGGTCTCCGTAAAGAACAGTACAGCCGAAGGACACTGTGTTGGAAAAGTAGGTCGGAAATCTCTGTTTATTTCTATTTTTTCGCGTCTACGAATAAATAAACTCAGAATATTAGAGCCCTGTAAATAAAATACCAAAATTATCAAACATCTTAAACTTTTTAGAGAAGGTAAAGTACTCTGTTACCGCTCACTCCTTAGTAAACTCAAAACATCCCTCTAACTTTTTTCCATTCTCTCTCTTCTGTTTCTTATTTTCAGGTTACCAGCTTTACCACCGCCAACAAAAAAGGTACCATACCAATGCCATCCTCCAGTTCGGCATTACAAAAACATCAACAACACCAAATAGCCACCATAGAAACACCACCGAATAGTGCTGGAGCACTACCAATGCAAATACCCACAGTTACCTGCGATCTAGCCTCGGATATATCAACATCGGAGGCAGCCGAAATGGAACCACATCCCCTAATGTATCCCAATGCAGCAGCAGCGACAGTGGGGTCAGTGAGTTCAGACAATGCAATGGCACCATCTGCCAACCTAGATAGCCCAACGACGAATAACTCAACGTCCAATTGCAATGATGCCTCATCGTTGCGTGTGAGTACAATAACCACAGGGCATGGGGCAATAAATGTTCCGGTGCCTCCATCAATGGCTGCCAATAATAATAGCACATCAACGACCACAGCACTGGCGGCAGCAATGAATAACAACAACAATGGCTCGTTACCAACAACAGCTACGGCTGGAACAACCATTGACGCACGACAACGTTGCTCAATACCAAACCCACAACGACATTATCGACGGCCACCAATGAACTGAAAGTATCACCGATTGCCGGACGTTGTAGAGCCCTATCGGTGGGCATAGATACCGATATGGTCAGTGAATTTGATCCATCGAGTTCGGACTCGGGTGTAGTGAGTCGTTGTGCTGTGGTGAAACCTTTGAAATTTCGTTTATGTCAGCCTATTTTTGGACGTAAATCCAATAATAGACGACAAAATGAAGCCAAAGCAGCGGCGGCCGCTGCTGCAGCAGCAAGTGCCAAAGATGGAGGCTCCTCATCGACGCCCACAACGGCAACAACAAAGGCGGAAATTGTGAAAGCCGAGCTCGAACCTGCCATACCCAAACCCCAGAAGCCTCGTGATCCCGAAAAGGAGAAACGACGAATAGCCCGCAAAAAGGAGAAACGGGCCACTCTAATTCTGGGCCTTATCATGGGCTCATTCATAGCCTGTTGGCTACCCTTCTTCTTCCTCTATATCCTGATGCCGGCGTGTAGTACTCATTGTCATATACCGGATTCGGCGTTTGCCATTGCCTTTTGGTTGGGCTACATGAATTCGGCGCTGAATCCGGCCATCTACACCATTTTCAATAAGGACTTCCGCCGGGCATTTCGGCGTATACTCTTCAAGTGATGTTTGGCCTATGTGTGCTGTTATCGGTGCGTTCATGCCAGTATCGAAAAGGCAACGGAACGTGCTATGGGCAGCACACCCATGGGTTATAACATGTATCATTTGCGACGTTAGATTTGGTTATTTGCTTAAATTTTGTTATTGAACGAAAACAAAATGCCCACCACATAACTACACCAATGACGATGATGGTGACGGTGATGATAACGTGAGAGGGGATCATGTCTCCTTGCCCCAGGTTTCGTAAGTGATTACAAAATGTAAAAAAAAAAACGTAATTTATTTATCAAAAGCATGCAATCAAAACTCATTCAACTCGCAATTTTTGAAAAAACAACAACACCAAAACCGAAAATTAAAATATTCGAATCTAAAAAATCATACGAAATTGATTAAAAATTTAGTGGGACTATCTAAGGACATGTGAAACATTTCACAAATCAAAAAAAAAACTCATCATTTAAGTAGAACTCTATATAAATTTTGTGAAAAAAAAAATAACGAAACGAAATTATAATTTTGACATTTAATATTACTTTTCATTATTCAGATTATTATTGATAAAATGTTAGGAAAAAACCTCCATATGGGAAAGTTTATCTTGTAAGTCAGAATTTTTTATATTATTTTTCTATTTGGTTAAAGGAAAAAAGCTCATTTTAAAAGCATTAACAAAAGGCGTGAATGTATTTGCCTAATTCTAATTATCTTTTTTTCTTATTCGACTTTCATTCGATATTTTTCGATAATCATATTTCAGTTGGGTAAACTCTATAACTGAAGTTTCTCTTAAATTAATATTTCAGTTAAAATAAATAAAATATTTCTTCTTCAAAGCAAAAAAAAACACAGTTTCTTATAGTTGGAATAAAACAGACCAAATCTTAGAATCTTTAATAATCAAAAAAAAAGCTAATTTAAATTTTAAAAATTAAAACTATATTAATTCTATGAAATTTTGTTATGAAATAATAAATTATCTATAATTTCTCTTAAGCACAAATTTAATTCAAACCAAAAATGAGCAAAGAGACTACGTGGCGTTTCGCTCTCACTCTCCAAAATGTTCTCTTGAGCTAAGCAACGAACACAAAATCCATATTTGATATGCCACCAAATATTTTCTCGCACCTGTTTCTCATGGTTTCAAGAGAGATTTTTAGAAAGCCATAGAGAATACGAGAGTATTACAAATCATGAGAAAAACGACTTTGAAAACCCTTCGAATAGCTAAAGAAAAATCTTCAGAGCCTGAATTTATTTATTGTTGCATATTTCAAGTTACATTTATCGAAAAGATTGGTCATATGGACTCCCACACAATCACAAATTTCTCTCTGCTCTCATCCCTGAACTTTAACCCCTAATATGCAGTGTTGCCATTTTAGCATTTTTGCAGCTAAATTTAGCAGTTTTTATGTATTTACAGCAATATGCACCCAATATTTTTCGCACCTGTTTTCCATGATTTCAAGGAGACATTTTTAGATAAATAAATTATTTAGTCATAAAAGCAAAACATCTTTGAAACCCTTTCGAAAAAAAAACTAGAAAGCCTGATCTTGTAGTAGACTTGTTTTATGTTTCGCAAAGTTCGAAAGCAACATTTATCGAAAGTAACCATACATAAAGAAAGTTGTTTTATGATTCGCACATAATCGCAAAATTTCGCCTGCGTTTTGAGAATTTTTGAGAAAGCTTTTTCTTTGGAAATGAAACTTTGAAAAAAGTTATCTATAGAAGATAAATATTGACAAAATATTTCTATACAAACAAAATTTTGATTAAAAATTTTCTTAGAAATAAAATTTTGAAAGAAAAAATCCAAAAGAACTAAAAATTTTTTACAATTAATTTCTCTAGGAATAACATTTTGAAACAAATTTTCTATAGAATATACGCAATTTGGACCAAACTTTTCCTTAGAAATAACATTTTTGACAAATTTTTCTATAGAAATAAAATGTTGGCAAAATTTCCTAAAGAAATAAAAGTTCGGCAAAATTTTCATAGATACAAAATGTTTAGAAAATTTTCTAAGAAATAAAATATTTAGAAAAATTTCTTAGAAATAACAATGTTTAGAAAATTTTTCTTATACAAATACCAATTTGACAAAAATTTTTTCTATACAAATAAATTTTGTCAGATATTTGCCATAAGAAATACAAATTGTTGACAAAACTTTCTTAGAAATTAAAATGTTGACAAATTGTTGGAATAGAAATAAGACCTTGACAATTTTTTTGTACAGGAAATACATTTTTAAGAAAAATTTTTCTATGAAATATTTTGAGAAAATTTTCGTTAGAATACAATTTTTGAAAAGTTTCTTTGGAACTAAAATTTGAAGACCAATTACCTTTTAAGAAAATACAATTTCAAAGTAACATTTATGCGATGTACATAAGAAACTGGTCATATGGATTCGCACAAAATTGCCTTACACCCCTTTTGAGAATTTTAACAAAATTTTCTTTAGAATATGAAAATTTGACAAACATTTTGAAAAAATATTTCATCGAAATAAAATTTTAAAAAAAAAATGTTCCATAAGAAATAAATTTTTTGACAATTTTGCCTCTATAAAATAAAATTATTTACAAATTTTCTTTAGAAATAAAATGTTGACAAAATTTTCTTCTTGGAAATAATAATTATGTCCAAATTTTCTATAGAAATAAACTTTTGACAAAATTTTCTATAGAAATAAATATACGACAAAATTTTCTATAGAAATACAATTTTGACAAACTTTTTTATAGAAATAAAATTTTAACCAAATTTCCTATTGGAAACACAATTTTGACAAAAAAATTTCTATAGCAATACCACTGTGACAACATTTTGTCAATATTTTCCATAGAAATAAAATGTTGACAAAATTTTTTGAATAGAAATAAAATATTGACAATTTTTTATACAGAAATAAATGTTTAACAAAATTTTTTTATTGAAATATTTGAGAAAATTTTCGTTAGAAATAAAATTTTTAGAAAATTTTCTTTAGAACTAAAATTTGAGAAAATTTTCTTTAGGAACTTAAAATTACCTGTAGAAATACAATCTTCAAGTTAACATTTTATAAAAGAGACTGCGTCATATGGATTCGCACACAATTTCTCTCTGCCTTTTAAACCTTTTAAGGAAATTTGAGAAAAATTTTCTTTAAAAATGAAAATTTGATTAAGTCAAGTTTTCCATTAGAAATAAAAAAATTTAAAAAAAAAATCCATTAGAAACTAAATATTTTGCACAAATTTCTTTCTCTAGAAATTTAAATTTTAAACAATTTTCTATAGATAGATAAAATTGTGGCCAATATTTTGTAAAGAAATAATATTTTCACAAAAATTTTTCCATAGAAATAATAATTTCGACAAAATTTTCTTAGAAATAAAATGCTTAGAAATTTTCTATTAGAAAAAAAATTTACAAAATTTTTTTGAATATAAATAAAATCTTGACTAATTTTCTTTACCAGAAATAAATTTTTAGAAAATTGTTTTTCTATTGAATATTGATCGAAAATTTTTTTTTTCGTTTTTAGAAGTAAAATTTTTTAGAAAATATTCTTTTTGAACTAAAATTTTGCAGAAAAATTACCTAAAGCAAATACAATTTTAAGTAACATTTATACGAAGTACACCCTTAAGTACGATTTTTTTTTGTTTTTTTGTGCGAAGGCCATATGGCATTCGCCACACATCGCAAATTTCTCTTCTGTCTTTAAACCCTTTTTGGGAATTTTGAGAAATTTTTCTTTATAGAAATGAAAAAATTCTCCATAGAAATAAAAATTTTGAAAAAAATGGTTCCATAGAAATTAAAATTTTGACAATTTTTTCTCTAGAAATAAAATTTTGAAACAAATTCTTCTATAGAAATAAAATTTGGATAAAATTTTCTTTAAAGAAATACATTTTACAAAATTTTTTTATAGAAATAAAATTCTACAAAAATTTCTTTAGAAAAAAATGTTTAAGAAAATTTCTATTAGAAATAAATTTTGTCAATATTTTCCATTAGAAATAAAATTGATTGACAAATTTTTTGAATAGAAATAAAATTTTGATAATTTTTTTACAGAAAAAAAATTTTAAGAATTTTTTTTTTCAATTGAAATATTAGCAGAAAATTTTCGTTAGAAATAAAAATTTGACAAAACATTTTCATAGAAATGTGAAAATTTTAGCCAAATTTCCCCCGATAGAACACAATTTGCAACAAAATTTTCTATAGCAACACCATTGTGACAAAATTTTGTCAACTATTTTTCCATAGCAAATAAAATGTTGACAAATTTTTTTGAATAGCAATAAAGATATTGACAATTTTTTTACAGAAATAAACTGTTTAACAAACATTTTTTTTCTATTGAAATATTTTTGAGAAAAACTTTCGCTTAGAAATAAAATTTTTGACAAAATTTTCTTTTAAACTAAAATTTGAGAAAATTACATTTCAGAAAATACCAATTCCAAGTTAACATTTATCGAAGTACAATAAAGAGACTTGCGGTCATATGGATTCGCACACAATCGCAAATTTCTCTTCCGCCTTTAAACCCCTTTGAGAATTTTGAGGAATTTTTTCTTTTAGAAATGAAAATTTGATAAAAATTTTCCATAGAAAATAAAATTTTGACAATTTCTTTCTCTAGAAATAAACATTTTGAAACAAATTATTCTATAGAAATTAAATTTGACAAAATTTTCTAATAGAAATAAAATTTTTAACAAAATTTTTTCTATAAAATAAATATATGACGAAATTTTCTATAGAAAATAAAATGTTGGCAACATTTTTCTATTAGAAAATAAAATTTTGGCAAATTTTTCTATAGAAATAAACATTTTTTTTTTAGTCCAAATTTCCATTAAAAATTATCATTTTGACAAATTTTTGATCTCTACAAATAAACATGTTTACAAATATTTTTCTAAAATAGCAAATAAAATTTTTGACCAAAAATTTGCCTATAAAAATAAAATGTTGAAAAAAGTTTGTATAGTTAATACAATTGTGGACAATTTTTTTATTCGAAATAAAATTTTTGATAAAATATTTCTAGAGAAATAAAATATATTGGCCAATATTTCTATAGTAAATAAAATTTTGAAAAAAATGTTTTTTTAAATAAAATTTTGATAAATTTTTTTCTTTTTTTTAAATAAAATTTTGACAAAATTTCCTTTAGAAATAAATTTTTAAAAAATTTTCTACCGAAAATTAAAAATTTCACAAAATTTTTTAGAGAAATAAAATTTTGACAAAATTTTCTTATAGAAATAAAAATTTTTGACAAAATTTTCTATTAGAAATAAAATTTTTTTCCAAATTTCACTATAAAAATGTCATTTTTGACAAAAATTTTGTCTCTATAAATAAAATTTTTACAATATTTTTCTATAGAAATAAAATTTTGACAAAATTTGCTATAGAAATAAAATTTTACCAATATTTTCCATAGAAATAAAATTTGGACAACATTTTCTATAGAAATAACATTTTGAGAAAAGTTTTCTTTAGAAATAAAATTTTTGACTTTTTTTTTCTATAGAGAATAAATGCTTTAACAATATTTTCTAAAGAAATAAATTTCCGACAAATTCTTTTTTCTATAGAAAAAAACATTTTTTTGGAGAAAATCTTTCCTTTAGAAATACACTGTTAAGACAAATTTTCTATAGAAATAAACATTTTTGACAAACATTTTTCTGTAAGAAATAAAATTTTAATATTCTTATTCTTCGAGAATTTAAAAGATTTTGACAAAATTTTCTATAGAAATAAAAATATTGACAAATTTTCTATAGCAAATAAAAATGTTGGCCAAATTTCTGACCAGACATTTTTTAAAAAAAAATTTTTTCGTATAGAGAATAAGAATTTGTACAAAAATTTTTCTATAGAAATAAAATTTGGACAATATTTTTTCTAAAGAAGTAACATTTTTACAATATTTTCCATTAGAAAATAAATTTTTATACAAACATTTTCTAGTTAGAATTACAATTCTTTTACAAATCGGTTCTTTAGAAATAAAATGTTGAAAAAAAATTTTCCTAATAGAAATAAAATGTTTACAATATTTTACTTAAAGAAATAACAATTTCGACAAAATTTCTCTTATATGAAATCAAAATTTTATGAAATTTTTCTTAGAAATAAATTATTAATATTTTTTCTAGAGAAAAAAATTTTGACAAATCGTTTCTTTTAGAAATAAAAGTTGAAAAAATTTTTTCCTACAGAATATAACATTTTGACCTTTTCTCTATATGAAATAATAATTTTATAGAAATTTTTCTTTTAGAAATAAAGTTTTAAACAATTTTTCTTTAGAGATAAAATTTTTATAGTTTTTTTTCCTATAGAAATAAAATTGGACAAAATTTTCTAAAGAATAAACTTTCGACAAAATGTTTTCTATAGGAAATAAAATTTCGACAAAAATTTTTTCTATAGAAATAAAATTTCAAGAAAATTTTTGTTAGTAAATAAAAATTTATAATATTTTTTCTTAGAGAAATAAATTTTGAAAAAATTTTTCTAATAGAAATAAAAATTTACCAATATTTTCCATAGAAATATAATTTTACCAATATTTTTCCTATAGAAATAAAAATTTGAACAAACGTTTCTTTTAGAAATAAAATGCTTGAAAAAAATTTTCCTTACAGAAATAACATTTGGCTTTTTCTATAGAAATAAAATTGTAAGAAAATTTTCTTTAGATAATAATAAGTTTTAAGAAATTTTTCTTTTAGAGATAAACATTTTTTGATTATTTTTTTTCTATAGAAATAAAAATTGGACAAAAATTTTCTTAAAGAAATTAAACTTTTCGACAAAATTTTTTCTTATTAGAAATAATAATTTGAGAAAATTTTTCTATTGAAATAAAATTTTGAGAATTTTCATATAACATAGAAATAAAAATTTTGGCCAAGTTTTTCCTATTCCATTCAATTTGAATACATTTTTTTCTAGAAATACATTGTGACAAAACATTTTTCTATAGAAATAAAAATTTTAATATTATTTTCTAGAGAAATACGAATTTTGACAAAATTTCGTATAGAAATAAATATTGAAACCAAAATTTTCTATAGAAATAACAATTTTGGCCAACATCTCCTATAGAAATACCATTATTGACAATTTTTATACCCTCCATTCATAGGAATTGGGGCGTATATTAACTTTGTCATTCCGTTTGTAAACACATCGAAATATTGCTCTAAGACCCCATAAATATATATATTCTGGGTCGTTGACTGAAATTCATGAGTCGATCTAAGCATGTCCGTCCGTCCGCTCCGTCCGTTTCCGTCTGTGAAATCACGCTAACATTCGAACGAAACAAGGCTATCGACTTGAAACTTGGCACAAGTAAGTTTGTTTATCGATGTAGGTCGCGGATGCGTATTGAAAATTTTGGGCCATATCGGGTCACTTTTACGTATAGCCCCCCCCATATAAAGGGACCTCTCATATTTGGCTTGTGGTAGCCTCCTAACAGAAGCATATTTTCATCCGATCCGGCTGAAATTTCGGTATATGGTGTTGGTTATGTTGGTCTCTAAAACCATTGCAAAATTGCGTCCACATCGGTCCATTAATTATATATAGCCCCCATATAAAGCCGATCTCCAGATTTGGCTTGCGGAGCCTAAAAGAGAAGCAAATTTTCATCCGATCCGGCTGAACATTTTGGTACATTGCGTGTTGGTATTACGGTCTCTTAACAACCCATGCAAAAATTGATTCACATCGTGTCCATTAATTATATATAGCCCCCATATAAAGCCGATTCCCCAGATTTGGCTTTGCGGAGGCCTCAAAGAGAGAAAATTTCATCCGATCCGGCTGAAATTTGGTACTATGATGTGGTATATCGGTAGTCTAAACAAGCATGCAAAAATTGGTCCATATCGGCTGCCTTAATTATATATAGCTCCCAATATTAAACCGATCCCCAGAATTTGGCTTGTGAGCCTCTAACAGAAGCATATTTCATCCGATCCGGCTGAAATTTGGTATTATGTGTTGGTATGTTGGTCTTTCTAACAAGCCATGCAAAAATTTGGTTCCAGCATCCGGGTCATAATTATATATAGCCCCCATATAAAACCGATCCCCAGATTTGGCTTGGGAGCCTTCAAAGAGAGCAAATTTTCAATCCGATCGGCTGAAATTTGGTACATGATGTTGGTATATTGGTTCCTTCTTAACAAACCATGCAAAAATTGGTCCCACATCGGTCCATAATTATATATTAGACCCATATTAAACCTGATCTTCCAGATTTGGCTTGCCGCTAAGCCTCGAATCAGCAGGGAGCAAATTGCACTTCCGGATCCGGCTGATAATTTGGTCACATGGTGTTGGTATATGCTCTTCTAATAACCTGTGCAAAAATTGGTCCACATCGCGTCCATAATTATATATGGCGCCCATATAAAACCGATCCCAGATTGTGGCTTTGCGGAGCCTTTCAAAGAGAAGCAAAATTTCATCCGATCCTGCCTTGAAATTATGGTACATGATGTTGGCTATATGTATCTAACAACGCATGCAAAAACATCTGGTCCATATCTGTCCTTAATTATATATAGCTCCCATATAAACCGATCCCCAGATTTGGCTTGTGGAGCCGCTCTCAAGAGAAAAGCATTATTTCATCGCGACCCGGCTGAAATATTGGGATACATTTGGTGTTTGCGTATTATGGCTCTCAATAAACCATGCAAAATTCGGTCCACATCGTTTAAATTAGTATATAGCCGCCCATAAAACCGATCCCAGAATTTTGGCTGCGTAAGTCTCAAGAGAAGCAAATATTTCATCCAATCCTGGTTGTTAATTTGGAACATTGGTGTTATATATGATCTTTAACAACTGGCCAGAATTGTCTCCATAATCGTCGCATAATATATATAGCCCCCATATAAAACATTCTCCAGATTTGAACCTCTCGGAGCTCTTGGAGGAGCAAAATTCATCCGATCCGGTTTCAAATTAGGAGTGTGGTGTTAGTCGGTCGCTAACAAACCATTCCAAAAATTAGGTCCAATCACAGCAAAAATTGGGTTTCCATATCGGTTCGTAATCATGGTTGCCACTAGAGCCAAAAATATCTACCAAAAAATTTTATTTCTATTATAAAATTTTGTCAACATTTTATTTCTATAGAAAATTTTGTCAAAATTTTATTTCTAGAGAAAATTTTGTTAAAATTTTTTTTCTGTAGAAAATTTTGTTCAAAATTTATGTCTAACTTTGTCAAACTATTTATACGTATTGGATCGATCTTTTTGATTTAATATATACCACGTATGGACTTACATACAATATTAGAAGATGGTGTTAGGAGGTTTAAGATACCTTGCCACGCAGCTTATCGCAACTTAATTAATTCGATTGTGGATGGCAGTGTTTTAGATGAAGGTTCTTACGCAATCCATTTGTATTGGAGGGTTACATAAACTTCCGGCCTGGCCGAACTTACGGCGGTGCGCTCATTATATTACTTGTTTTTTCTATTAGAAATGAAAATTTTTGTAAAACTTTTCTACAATTTTGACAAAATTTTTATTTGAAACTTCAGACTCTCTCCTTACTCCATTTTATTCAGTATAGCATTCTTTCGATTCGGATAACCGTTTCTGTAGTACCCATACATTTTAATCCCACTAAATCAAATTATGGTCAAATTTTTGTTCATAATTTAGCAGGAAAATATGATAAGTAATATTCACGCTAAGTCATGAATTATTGATATTTTTATCAAAAATCAAAATTCGGTGCGCCGAAAAAAAACGTTAATCCCACTCAAAGTCAGTATCATTAAAGCGACTTTTAGAGTTGATGTTTGTTTTTTTTCACTTTATTCAATTTTGCCAAAAAGAAAAAATGCGAAACAATATTTGGCAAACTATGTGCATATAACTCAATGAACAAGCAAGGTACGACCATCTCTACAACAAGGTTCATCCATACAGAAATATTTATCTTTGCATCTGTAAAGACTCTGTGACTCCCAAACACTTTGCCATGGAAACAATGCCATGGCATTTTACAATGATCGCATATGCAAATTCAATTCCAATTACAGGTTCGATTGAAACAAGAATGTGTGAAAGATGGTTGGGGAGTTGAACAAGTAATTTGCATTTTTTTGTGTTTTGTTTTTATTTCTCCTTTGAGGGTATATGGGGGAATGAGAATGGTGTGCAGCTAGTATTCATGCCATTTTTTCAGAGCATTCATTTAAGGGCAAATGAAGGAAGCAACAACTAAACAACACACACTCATATACACAGTATCAGAGAGAGGAGAGCAGGAGAAGAATATGAACATCACGTAAAGGTGCCGTTCGTTGTATCGATACTTGATATTGGTTTGAAGAGTACTAAGGCTACAATACTCAAAGTTTCAATTCAAGCAAAATAGCTGACGTATGACAACTCATATGCGGAAATACACGGATACGTTTGTGCGCGTTGATGACTGATTTGTCTTATCTGCCCCCCTACTTCCTTCCTCAGTCTAAGTGTGGATGAATAGTGGATAGAGGTAAAGTTAAATTAACAACGAATATATTGCAGCATACTTTTTTGGGGGATTAAGAATATATATAAGAACTTTGTAGATTGCTCTGGATAAATTGTAAAAGTGGAGCATTTGAGAATATTTTAACCTCTATTTGACAAACACACATTTTATGAAATCGGAGAAGTTGAAAGCCTGCATTTGACATTCAGGTAACATAAAAATAAAAAAATTAAAAAACCTTTCAGTTATTTAAAAATGTCAACATTAAAAATTAACTACATTTTGACATATTTGTAAATGTGTTTTTTAGTATTAAGAAAAAATTGTTTTTTTATATAAAAATCCAGTCTATAAATTAAATTTGTTTTCTAGAATATTCATGATTTATTTCTGTAGGAAGCTTACGAGGGTAAACTTTATTGAATGTTATAGAATTTCTAATTTAATTTCAAAATTGTAAGCAACATACCTATTGCAATTAACAAAGTTCCCAGCTACGAAGTGAAACACCTACCATGGGAATGAAAATAATAAATCATATAAGTTGAATTGCAAAAGCAATTATCCTTTTCCACAATACAATACTTTTAGATATCAGAAAAAAAAATTTTTTTCAAAGTCATAAAAGATATTTTTTCATAGCTAGTGATAAAATAAAATGCTGGCAAAAAAAAGAGCTAAACCGACTACAACTAAAATATTTGCTTTTAGAAAGTTTTCTGTTATTAGTTTTTTTTTTTTATTGCCAGAGAAAATTAAAATATAGCTACAATTCATTTGAATGAGATTGAAACAAAATAAACTTAGAAACGGTGAACGAGGAGTATAAAAGAAGAGACTATGAGAAAACAATTTTTTAAAAATAAAATTTAATATATGTGTTTTGCAATTTTATTTTTTAACATACTAATTTTATTTTTTAACATACTACTGAAAAATTTTTAGCAGTTAAGTTCCTAACTGGCTTATGGAATATATA
>PGFW01047508.1:11466-29721 GCA_003123925.1 Haematobia irritans | reverse complement strand
CTCTATTTACGAAAGGACCTTAAGAAAGTCCAAAGATATATGGAAGAAAATAGACGAATTTTTAAAAGCATTTTTATGTTATTTTTCTTGCCTGAATTTCATAAAGACGAACATCTCATTTTGGTGTTCCTCCCGTTACTGGAGTGGTGCAATTTTAATTAAAATTTTGTTACTCCAACAACTGATACCAGCCAATTGTGTTGGCTATGGATAAAGGAGTAGATTTTGTTTGGTGGTCAGATTCCCTACTAAGGTGTCAAGGGAATTAAGGGATTTATTTATGTATTTTTGTTTTTTTTTTTTTACTTCTTATTTTCTCGTGTTTTTGTTTTTTTGTTTACTTCCTAAAAGAAGAAAAGTTTGATTTTTATCTATCCCCAGAGAAACAAGAATTTATCAGTTTGAACATGGCTTTCTTTCTACTTAGCAGTGTATATGAAGGTAATGACAAGCGTGTCAGGAATGAGCGGTGTCATTGGTAGGTAGAACAAAAAGAAATATTTATAAGTTTTTGTGGAAGAAATCCACAGGGGCCAATATATTGATGTTAATATTGATGGGGATTTTTTTGTTGTTTGGGTGAAAGCCAAAAAACAATTCCAAAGAAATTAAGATATTAGCTAAAGTGAAATGATTTGATACATTTTGATTAGGTAGAGGCAGCATCTGAGTGCTTTTTAATGGATAACATTATTTGTGTTTATCTAAAGGGCTTAGGATTTTCTAGAGGTCCACTAGGGGAATCTGTTTGGTATGAGTAATATATAATTAATATTTGATATTAATTTTAAAAGAATAAATAAATTACATTCATTAAAATTAAATTTAAATTATTTTTTTAAAATTAAATATACATTTATTAATATAAAATTTTATTAATATAATTTTGTGTTTATTGAAAGGGCTTATGATTCTACAGTAATAGTAATTTAATTAATTTTAAAATAATAAGTAAAAGTAAATTTCATAAAATTACATTTAAACTAAATTTAATTTTTAGATCAAATTAAATTATGATTTTAGAGACGCCCTCTAAGGACAAAGTTTTATGATCGTAATATTTTATTAATATTTGCACTTTTGCTTGGCCTTAAATAAAGAAGTTAATTTAATTTTAAAAAATTAATTACAAATATAACAAGATGTCTCCAGTGAGCCTCTATGAAGTCATAAATCTTTTAGATAAACACAGCATTAATTTAAATTTAATTTTAATAAAATTATATTTAGTTTCAAAAATTCTTTTTTAATTAAGTCCAAGCAAGAATAAATTAATTTTTTATAATTAATTAATAAATAAATTAATTTTTATATCATATCCTCCATCATAGGATGAAGGGTAAATATTTAACTTTGTCATTCCGTTTGTAACACATCGAAATATCTCGCTTAATAAAGACCTGTGAACCATAAAAGTATAATATATTCTTGGGTCGTGGTGAAAAATTCTGGAGTCGAATCTAAGGCATGTCCGTCCGTCCGTCTGTTGAAATCAGCGCTAACTTCGCGACGAAACAACTATCGACATGAAAACTTGGCAGCAAGTAAGTTGTTATCGATGTAGCTCGGATGGTAATTGAAAATGGGAATAATCGTCCACTTTTACGTAATAGCCCCCCATATAAAGGGACCCTCAGATTTTGGCTTTGTGGAGCCTCTTTACAGAAGCATATTTCATCCGAACCGCTGAAAATTCGAAATATGGTGTTGGTATAACGTATCTAAACAACCATGCAAAAATTGTCCACATCGGCCATAAGTATATATTAGCCCCCATCATAAAACGCGATCTCCTTCAGATTTGGCTTGGCGACCTAAAAAGAGAAAAATTTCATCCCGATCCGGCTGAAATTTTGGTAGATGGGTGTTGGTATAGGTCTCTAACGAACCGTGCGAGAAAATTGGTTCACATCGGTCCATAAGTTATAGTATAACCCCCATAAACCGAATCCCCAGATTTGGCTTGCCGAGAGAGGAAATTTCATCGATCGGCATGGGTTTTTATTTTATGATGTTGGTTATGGTCTCTAATCAACCATGCAAAAATTGGTCCACATCGGTCAATGAATTATAATAAATAGCCCCCATATAAAACGATCCACAGAGTTTGGCTGCGGAGCCTCATAAGAGAAGCAAAATGTCATCGCGATCGGCTGAAATTTGGTACATGATGGTTTGGTATATGGTCTCTAACAAACCATAGCGAAATTGGTCCACATCGTCCATAATTATTATATAGAACCCCATATAAACGCGATCTCCATATTTGGCTTGCGAAGCCTCATAAGAGAAGCAAATTGCATCCGATCGCTGAAATTTGGTACATGGTAATTGTATATGGTCCCCTAACACGCATGCTAAAAAATTGGTCCGCAATCGGTCCAATAATTATATATATCCCCATTAATAAAACGTTCTCCAGATTTGACCTCCGAGCATCTTGAGGAGCAAAATTCATAGACCGATACGGTTCAATCAGTGAACTGGTGTTAGTATATGGTCGCTAAGGAACGCATAACCAAAATTGGTCCAAACCAGCAACAAAAATTGGTCCACATCGGTTCAAATAATCAAACCAAAACTAATCTACCCAAAATTATTTTCTATAGAAAATTTTTGTCAAAATTTTATTTCTATAGAAAATTTTGTCAAAATTTTATTCTCTATAAGAAATTTTGTCAAAATTTAATTTCTTTAGAGAAATTTTCTAAATTTTATATTAGGTTCATTAAATTTTCATCCTATTAGAAAATTTTATCAAATTTATTACGAAAATTTTATTCAAATTTTGATTCGGAACATAAATCTATGGTTCCATCGTATGCTATAGAAATTAATCGTCACACAGATTTTTATTCCTATTAGGAACATTTTGTGCAAAATATTTAATTTCTATAGAAAATTTTGTTATTTTATCGTAACATTTCAAATTCTTTCTATAGAAAATTTGTCGAAAATTTTATCTTCTAATAGAAAATTTTGTGAAAATTTTTATTTCTATAGAAAATTTTGTTAAAATTTTTATTTCTGTAGAGAGATTTTGTAAAAATTTTTAAGTGGTCTACTTTTGTTCAAACTGATATTATTATACTTCGTTATTGTGATCTGATCTTTGATTTAATATAGTACCACGTATGGGACGTTACAATAACATTTAGAAAGGTGTTAGGAGGTTTTTAAGATACCTTGCCATCTCGGCAAGCGTTTAACCGGCAACTTAAGTAAATTCGATTCTGGATGGCAGTGTTAGGAAGAAGTTTTTCTAACGCAATCCATGATGGAGGGTACATAGAGGCTTCGGCCTGGCCGAACTTAGCGGCCGTATATTACTTTGTTTATAAATTAACATTTATTTAAAGATAATTTTTTTTTTTTTTTCAAGATTGTAACAATCACAATATGGTCCATAAATAGGGTCCTAAAAATAATAGCTAAGACTTCGAATTTCATGTCAATTCGAAGTAAAAACTGCGGTTATCTAGAGTCCCAAAACAATAAATCATCGCGCACCTAATTTATAGTTCCTAAACACCTCGTGCAGATTTTCGAATTCAGGCAATATGAGAGCAACAACTAACGTTTTCTAGTAAAGCCCAAGAAGTAAAAATCGGTGGAGATCGGTCTATATGGGTGTCTATACTAAAATACATTGCGACAATACTCAACATTTTAGCGCCCTCTTTATGGTGTCTAAAATAGGTTCTATATTTCGAATTTCGATGCAAATTGGAATAAAAACTACGGTTTTCTATAAGCCCAAGAAATAAAATCGGGAAGATCGGTTCTAAATGGGGGATACATCAAATATACGCGACCTAGTCACACATGAAAAAGTTTCAGAAGGAACATTTTTCCAATTAAAATTTTAATTTGAGTTTTAAAAATATTCAAATAAAATTTAATTGAATTCAACAATTTTTTTTAATTGAAAGAAAAATCAAAATCACAAAAAATAATTAGTATCAATTAATTTTTTAATTGGATCAATTAACTTTTTAAATTGACCGTTCAATTATTTTTTTTAATTGATACTATCATTTCCTGTGATTGAAAGACACTTCAAATTAAAAATTTAATTGGATCAAATTAAATTTCGTGAAATTGAATCAAGCAAATTTTTTTTATGTGTGTGTATACTCACACATTTTCGGCATACCTCTTTATGGCCCTAAAATAATTCTAGATTTGCCAAATTTCAGCCAAACGGTTGTCTATAAGCCCAAAGAAAATAAAATGCTGAAATCGAATGCTAATATGAGGGCTTATAGTCAATATATGAACTCCATACTCACTATGTTCGGCATACCATCTTTGTGATCGTAAAATACCCCTAGATTTATAATTTCAGGCACATTGGATAAAAACTATGAATTCTATAAGCCAGAGAAATAAAAAAAGACAGGAGATCCGGTCTATATGGGGGAACTTATACCAACACATGACGGATACCACCATTTTGGCAACACGGCACTTTCTGGTCCCAAAGTTGGCTGCTAGATTTCCCCTTTCAAGGCAAATTGGGATAGAAACTATGGTTTTTATAAGCCTAAATCCAAATCGGGAGCCGGTTTATATGGGAACTATATCACAACCAGGACCGATATAGCCCATCTTCGAAATTGACCTGCCTGCAGACAAAAGATGAGTTTGTGCGAAATGTCAGCACGATTGCTTGATAGTGAAGACTGTTGCGTGATTACAAAACAGACAGACAGACAGACAGACGGATCAAGAATATATATAATTTATATATGTCGGAAATCGATATTTCGTAATGTGTTATAAGAACCTAAATGGCAACTTATTATTACCCCCCGTCACAATTCATAATGGGTATAAAAATAAGTAAATTAAACTTATTTAATTACATATAAATTAAATTTTCAATACTTAAATTTTAATTTATTAAAATTAAATTTGCGTTTACCTAAAGAGCTCATGATTTTAAAAAGTCCCATTTAATATTTGTAGTTTATGCTTGAAATTTTTTTAGAAGACTTAATATATTACATTTATTTATATAACATTTAAATTTATTAAAATAAAACAAACTTAAAGAGATTTTTTGTTTTGAGCAATTAAAGTAAGAGAAAATTAAAAATTATAGCGCTGCATTTCATTACCATCATGTATATAGTTTTATTTTTATTTTTATTTTCGGTATACATTTTTCTATAGATACATTTTACGTTCAAGAAAAAAAAGTACAAGACCTTATAAAAAAGAAAAACAAAAAAAGAGTGGAAGTTAAAATATAATAAATATGTTTTATTAAAATTAAATTTATTTGTATTTCATTTAAAATAAAAACAAAAAATAAATTTAATTTCAATTTAACAAAAATTTAATTTATTAGTATTAGGTTTATAAAATTAAATTTAAATATAATTCATTAAATTTAAATATAAATTAAGAATAAATTATATTCCAATTATTTCTTATGTAGAATATCTTCTTTGCTATATTTCAATGGTTTATTCATAGTTCAAACTTACGGCCATTGTATCTTCATTTCTTGTCATTTACTTACCTGAAAAGAGGTAGAAAAAAAATTAAATACATTATTTAGTATAATAGCAAACAAATAATATAATTAAAAATCTTTATAGTTTTAAAAAATTATAATCTGAATGACGCATTACATTTGTATGTTCTCAAGGAGTGGTCTAAATTGTATTTTCCTATTTTTTTTAGGGAATACCCTAATTTTAAACACAGAAAGAAAATTTCATTATAATTGAACCAACCAAATTGATTTAAAGTTAAACTAAAAAACTTTTCATTAAGAAATTAAAAAAGAAATAAAATTTTGACACAATTTTCTATAGAAATAAAATTTAGAGAAAATTAAAAAAGGAATACAATTTTGACAAAATTTGTTATAGGAATAAAATTCTGACAAAACTTTCTATAAAAATAAAATTTTGACAAAATTTTCTATAGAAATAAAATTTTGACAAAATTTTCTATAGAAATAAAATTTTGACAAAATTTTCTATAGAAATCAAATTTTGACAAAATTTTCTATAGAATTAAAATTTTGACAAAATTTCCTATAGGAATAAAATTTTGACAAAATTTCCTATAGGAATAACATTTTGACAAAATTTTTCAATAGGAATAAAATTTTGATAAAATTTTTCTGTAGGAATAAATTTTTGATAAAATTTTTATAGGAAATAAAATTTGACAAAATTTTTCTATAGAATAAAATTTGATAAAATTTTCTAAAGGAAATTAAATTTTGACAAAAATTCCTATAGGAATAAAATTTTGACAAAATTTTCATTAAGAAAATGAAAATGAAAATAAGTGTCATTGTGTTTACGAATTTGTTTCATTAAAAAAAAATTTTAGTAATGAATGACGTTAATATTACAAATCCTACTAATATTACGAAGTCTACCTTTGTGGTGAACCGGTGACTCTCGTTTAGTGTCGCAAGGATCCATCGTTAATTAATGTATGTTGTATAAACTTGTTCACGTGCAGGGTATGCCAGCTTCTCCCACTCCATTCTATTTTTAGTTCTTGTTTTTTTTTTTTCAAATAAATTTTAGATATGCCAATGATGGTTGACAAAAGTTTTTTTTTTTTCAAAATATCTTTTATATTGACATTTAAATGTCACAGACATGTTGACCAGAGCTTGATGGCTTTGACATGTTGACAAAATGACATGGCTGTCTCTAAAACACGACAACAAACAAAACAATAAAATGGTCATAAAACCTATTTCAATAAAGTATAGAGGCTCAAGCTGTCGTCGCCTCAATACCTACATTGATTTCATTCTCAATTGAATGGTATTGAATGGCCTAGAGTGATGCCAAATTACTTTTGGGGACAATTTAAAAAATGCAAATGTATTTTTTGTAGTATACTTTTAGGCGGAAGCAACCTGAGAATATGAAGAGGTCTCAAGTACACATTTAAATTTAATTCATATGGATCAATAACTTTACAGTGTCATAATCAATTTTGAAAAAAAATGTGAATTAATTTATTATAGAATTCAAGCTTGTTCATAAGAAGTGAAACAAACCCTTTAGCGTTCAATACATTACATACTTTTTGATTTATACAACATGTCCGTCCTCTTGATCAGTTTCTTATGTGATACAATTTATATATTTTTTAAATTTAAAATTTATATTTTATGTTAATATATAACATTAGTTTATGCTTAAAATTTTAATAAATTCAGAATCAATATTAAGTTGTATATATGTTAATAACCCCCTCCCCCCATCAACTGTACCTCACTATCATAGCAAATACTACAAATAACAAAAAAGATACAAACAATAACCAAATCAAATATAAAATACGCAAATATTATCCTTAGGCTAAAAGCATTACATTATACCGTTTTGTTTGTTGTATTTGGCATAGTCGTTTCATATTTACATTTATATATATACATTCATTTTTTTTAGAAAACTTCAAGAAAAAAACTCAATGTGATTTCATAATTCCAGTAGAGAACCAAATGGCATGTTAATATCCTCGTTTCAATTTAATGCTATTTGTTCTACTTTTGTTTCGAGGTTAACTTTCGTAAACAAATATAAATCGCTCATGCTAATGTGTTAAGCAAATAAATATGTATATTGGGATGAGGAGAACATATGACTAATTTTTGTCACTAAATAAAATTAATTGGAAATGTAAAATATAAATAGATGTACATAGTGGCTGATATGGGATGAAACCAAGTAGAGCTCAACGTATTTTTTTTTTCAAAAAAAAAAAAAAATATATAATATAAAAAATATAAATAAAATAATAAAATAATAAATATAAAATAATATAAAGCAAATATATTGAAAAGAAAAATCAAATTTTTGAATCGGTTTAGATTTGTTCGAATTGGCAAATTATGGACTTCAAACGCCAACAAACAACAAATAACATGTTGCATGAAAGTGAATAATGCGTATCCTCGCAAAACCGTCTTAAAATGACAAAACACTTTGGTTGGTTTTAGTGCCAATCCTATTCATCAAAATGCCTCAACTCAAAAGTCCAACGGATTGAGATCACAGTTGCCACAATGTGTAGTATTTTAACAAAAATGGTAAATTCTTTACTTTTTGATAGATTGAATTCTAGATGTTTTGTTGGATTGCGCAGAATATTCCTCCCCAACTAAGAGGTAATCACCAATTTCCCTAAAGAACAAATGCTACAAATAATTATAGAATATAAGATTTGACAAAATTTTCTACAGAATTAAAATATTGACAAAATTTCCTATAGAAAAAAATTTTGACCAAATTTCGTAGAAAAAAATTTTAACGAAGAATTTTCTTACAGAAAAGTAAAAATGTTGACAACAATTTTCATAGAAATAAATTTGATAAAATTTTCTATAGTGGATAGAAATCTTGATAAGATTTCTATAGAAATAAAATTTGAACAAAAATTTCTAATCGAAATAAAATTTTCAGGACAATATTCTACAGAAATCAAAATTTTTGACAAATTTTCCATAGAAATAAAATGTTGAAATTTGGAAAAACTTTTCATAGAAAAAATCATTTGACAAAACTTTCTAAGAAAAAAACACTTTTGAACAAAATTTCTATAGAAATACAATTTTGTATAGAAGTAAAATTTGTAAGAATTTTTACTGAAAGTAAAAATTAAAAAAATTTTCTATAGAGATAAAAATTTTCTATAGAAAAAAATTTGAATTTTTATAGAATAGAATTTTTATAAAATTTTCAATAGAATTTTAATGCTGACAAATTTCTATAGACATTAAATTTGACAAAATTTTCAAATAGAATAAAATTTTAACAAAATCTTTCTAATAGACAATTAAAATATAGACATATATTTTTTGACAAAAGTTCTAATAGTGATAGGTTAGGTTAGGTGGCAGCCCGATGTATAGGCTCACTTAGACTATTCAGACCATGTGGTATCCCACATTGGGAACTTCTCTTCTTATCACTAGATGTGGCTGCCCGATTCCATGTAAGCTCAAATGACAATGGGACGCTCCTTTTTATAGCCGAGTCCGAACGGCGTTCCACATTCTAGGTGAAACCAACTTAGAGAAGCTTTGAAACCCTCAGAAATGTCACCACCATTACTGAGGTGGATAATGCCACCGTTGAAAAAACTTTTGTGTTGGTCCGAAGCAGGAATTGAACCGCATCGACCTTGTGTATGCAAGGCGGGCATGCTAACCATTGCACCACGGTGGCCTTCTATACGATAAAATCTTTGAACCAAAATTTCTATAAAAATAATATTTGACAAAATTTTATAGAAAGTAAAATTTTGACAAATTTCTATAGAAAAATTTGACCAAATTTTCTAATAGAAAAAAATTGACAAAAATTTTCGTAAAAAATAAAATTTTGAAAAAATTTTCTTTAGAAATAAAAATTAAAAAAAAAATCTATAGAAATAAAATTAACAAAATTTTCCTATAGATAATAAAATATATAGAAATATATTTTGACAAAATGTTCTATAGTGATAAAATTTTTGAACAAAAATTTTATAGAAAATACAATTTGACAAAATTTTCTTTATAGAAAAACTTTTGAAAATTTTTTATAGAAATTAAATTTAAAAAAATTTTTTCATAGAAATGAAATGCCTGACAAAATTTTCTATATAAAATTAATTATTCTATAGAAATAAAAATTTGAACAAAATTTTCAATAGAAATAAAATTTTTGAGGAACAAAGATTTTCTATAGAAATAACATTTTGAGCAAAAAATTTTCTATTAGAAATAAATTTTGACAAATTTCTAAATAGAAATAAAATTTTGAAAAAATTTTCTTTATAAATAAAGTATTTTATAACAAAATGCTATAGAACAAAATTTTCTATAGAGAAATAAAATATTATAGAGAATATATTTTTGACAAATGTTCTATAGTGATAAAATTTGACAAAAATTTTCTATAAACAAAAAAAATTTGAAATTTTTATAGAAATAAAAAATTTTTAAAAAAATTTTCAATAGAATGAAATGCTGACAAAATTTTCTATAGAAATATAAATTTTGACAAAAATTTCAATAGAAAAAAATGTTAACATTTTCTGTATAAATAAATTTTGATTAATTTTTCTGTAAGGACAGAGGACATTTATCTATAGGAAAAAAAATTTAAGGAAATTGTTCTAATATAAAAATCTCATTGTTAATAAATTATTTAATAAAAGTCAATTATCTTTAAAATTTTACTTTTGTTGGCCCGCATACAGCCAAAAGTCTCCATTTTCCTGTCTCTTGTGGCAGTCCAGTACCTTAAAAATAAAATTTTTTTTATGGCCATAGTTATAAACTAATTACTTTTTTCTGGCCATTTGTAGAAATAGTAAACAATTCTCTTTTTGCTCAAAAATGTTTTCTGTTTGCTATATTGGTAGAATTCATTATGCCATGCTGGATTATCGCATCTAAATAAATTTGACAAACATTATTTTCCTCTGTTGGTTAAGGCTGAAGACTTGTAGTTTTCAATGCCATTGGTTTTAAGCTGAGAACGCAAACATCAATGTGATTGAAGTAACAAAACAACAATAACAAAACAAAACGAAAATAAATTGTTTGACGCAAAATTTTCAAAAGAAATAAAATTTTGAATAAAAATTTTTTATAAGAAAATAAAATGCTGACAAAATTTTCATAGAAAAAATTTTTATAAATTTCTACGGAAATAAAATTTGAATGTTGACAAACTTTTCTATAGAAATAAAAAATTTTCTATTAGAAAACAAAATTTTTGACAAAATTCTATAGAGAATAAAAAATTTTGACAACATTTTCCTATAGATATAATTTTTATAAAAGGCGTTCTATGAAATAAAATTTTGACAAAATTTTCTATAGAAATACGATTTTCTATAGAAGTACAATTTTGGTAAAATTTTCTACTGAAATAAAATATTAACAAAATTTTTTATATAAATAAAATTTTCTATAGAAACAAATTTTGAAATTTTTTATAGAATAAAATTTTTATAAAATTTTCATAGAATTGAAATGCTGACCAAAATTTTCAACAGAAAACAAAAATTGAACAAAATTTTCAAAATTTTATGAAATAAAATTTGACATTTTCTGTATAAATAAATTTTGCCAAAATTTTCTAGTACACAGATTGGCTGATAAGTACCCGTCTGACAAAGAGAAACACATTTTTTTGTCAAATTCATTTTTATTATTCAAAGCATAGTTCCCTTCAAAGAGCGATACAACGATTTATAACGACCTCCACGTTTTGATACCATTTTGGTAGTACTCCCTTCGGTTTTACCGTCAAAATAGGCCTCAGTTTCGAGCGATCACGTCTTCTTTGGCATACCAAATTTTTCACCTGCGAAATAAATTTTTGACAAAAATTTCTATAAGAGAATAATAATTTTTGAAAAATTTTCATAGAAAATAATATATTTGCTCAAAATTTTCTAATAAATAAATATTTGACACAATTTTTATAGGTATTTTGACAAATTTCATAGAAATATTTAAAATACTATAGTTTATTCTTTTATATGATAATTTGGCAAATTTATAATAGAAATAAATTTGTTGACAAATTATTCTAAAATGAAATAAATTTTTGACAAAATTTTCTTTAGAAATAAAATTTTTAAAAAAAATTCTATGGTATTTTGACATTTTAATATTTGTACTTGATATATATTTACTATAAATTTTGACAATTCTATGGATATTTTTGCATTTTCTAATATAGATAAAAATTGACAAAATTTTCTATTAATGGGTAAAATTTTGAATAAAATTTTCCGATAGAAATAAAAATTTTGACAAAATTTCTATAGAAATAAATTTTTTCTAAATTTGACTTGTTATACCCTATCGCCTCCTAATGATGACGATATTTTTACAAAAAAAATAGGGAACTTCCCAGCAAAAAAAAAAGCGTCGCCACAAAAGTAATGAAAAAGTTCTTTTTGTATCCGGAGTGGGTGCAAAAAATTGACACAGAAACGATGAATTTTAAGCAATGGCTTGTCATAGGACGCGAAGTCCTCCATTTAACAGCCGTTTTCACTGAATTTGCATGACTTCTTTCAAGATGTGACGCCGATATTCAATGTTTTGGGATGTAAATTAAAAATCTGTGATATATTGTCAAATAAATAATTTTATACTTTTTTATAATTTTTAATTGGGATTCTAATGCTTGTATCGGAAACGTTTGACTCAATATATTTTCAAAAATTCACAATTTTTCAGGATTGAAATTTAGCATTTTTTTCGACAAATATTTTAAATGTTTTGACCATTTTTTTTGATTCTTACCCTGTTTTTAATCTATTTGAAAACAAAAAAAGTTAAAATTATCCCTTAAAAGTAGATGAAAAACCAAGTATAGAAAATTTGAATCAAATAGAACTTCCTGGTAGTTTAAAAATAAAGAAGCATCATTGAGAGTGCATCTTCTGGAATGTGCTTTTTAAAGTTGTGCCTTTTGTGAAAAACTCAAATTTTTTGCTGGGTTGTTATACCCCTAATCAGCACTCCTATTGTGGTATAAATAAAATTAAAAAAAACTTGTTCTCCAAGTGTGCTTCATTTATGAAATACAGTGTTGCCTCGTATTGTAATCCGCACAATACCTAATCTTATGCTAAAGCCTTGTATCTAAAGAAATAAATTTGCTATTGTTATGATATAAACAGGGGGTGTAAAAATATTGCATATAAGCTAAAAACTCTTGAAGAGAAATCAAAATCCCTAAACGAGGAAAACCAATAGCCAACACCAAAAATATTGACAAAAAGCATTTTGATCTTCCATTAGGTTAGGTTGGCTTAGTCCTGAGGTCGCATGAGCCATTCAAAGTGTATTACATTCATTGTATTAGGGTTAACATGATTTTCGAACAAAAATAAAAAAAACCAAGGGGAAAGAAACATATTTTAAATGAAATCCTCTAAGGCAAAAGACTTTCGATAACACAGTTATACACAAGTAGTCTCAATACACACTCATATGTATGTTTTACCCATCTATACGTTGGCTTGACCTCATATCTCCATATGGCAACACATTTTATGTGAGAACCACAACAAAAACGATAAAATGGAGACGAAAATTCAGACACACGGGTACTTTTACAACGCACAGACGCACACCAAACACACCATATACACTCAATATGCACTCAGTCAGAACTTGCATCATATCCGGTCTTGTTTCTTATACACATGTCCGAGTGTGTATCATCTGAAGGTTTATATGATTGTAGAAACAAGCTCAAAATATATGAAGCAACTAAAATGAGAATTTGTTACGAACATGAGTAATGTGAGAGAGCAGAAAAATTTGGCGTTTTGTAGCATAGGCACCATAAAGTGTGAAGGTCATTGTGGTATTGACTGGAGGAAATTTTCAACAATTTGATATGTGTGTGAACATGTATTGGGAATAATTTAAAATGTATGAAATATTCTTGGAGCAAATGGAGTGTGTTTTAAATAAAAAGTGGTTAACTTTAAGTCCTTTATTAGAGGTAAGTGTCTTTGTACAAAAGCTGATTTAACATTTTTTCCAAACACCGCGAATTTTTTCAATCAATCGAAACAGGTTCGAAATAAATAATAAAAGCTATCCCTAAACAGTTCCTTGCCCATAATAAATACAGGATCAAATCATTAACAGGTTGGCTGATAAGGTCCGCGGTCGACACATATATGGCGTCGCTAGTTATTAAATGCATCTTATTTTTATAATGTACCAACCTAATATTCGTGTCAAAAATTTGACGTCTGTAAGTCATTAGTTTTGTGAGATAGCGCGTCTTTTGTGAAGCAACTTTTGTTATTGTGAAAAAAAAAGAAAAAGGAATTTCGTGTTTTAATAAATACGTTTTCTGAAGGGGAAAAATACGCTGGAACAAAAAACTTGGCTTGATAATGAGGTGTCCGGATCGAATGCCCAGGAAATCAACAATAATTGATTGGTATGCAAAAATTCAAGCGTGGTGAAATGAGCACAGGGGATGTGAACGCAGGGGACGCCCGAAAGAGGTGTTACCAAAAAAAAAATCAACAAAATGATTTTAAATGACCAGTAAAATGAAGTTGAATCGAGAATAGAAGAGGCCTTAAAGACAATCAAAGGAACGTGTTGGTCATATCATCGCATCAATATTTGGATATGCGGAAACTCTGTGCAAAATGGGTTGCGCGCGAGCTGCCACATTTGACCAAAAACAACAACGTGATTGATGATTCTAGAGGCGGTGTTTGCAGCTGTTACCTCGTAATACACCCGAGTTTTTCCGTCGATATGTGACATATGGATAAAACATGGCTTCCATCACTAACACTCCGAGTCCAATCGACAGTCGGTTGAGTGGACAGGCGACCGTGAACTCGTCTCCGAAGCGTGAAAACTCAAACGTCCGACTGACAAAAGTAATGGCCTCTGTTTTTTGGGGATGCGCATGGAATAATTTTTATCTATTATCTTGGAAAGGGAAAAGCCCCATCCACAGTGACGTATTATATGGCGTTATTGGATGCGTTTGAAAGGTCAAAAATCGCGGCAAAACGGCCCATATGAAGAAGAAAAAAGTGTTGTGTTCCAACCAAGCCACCCACGTGCACAAGCCATAGAGAACAGATGGCAAAAAATTCATAAGAATTGGGCGTTCGAATTGGCTTCCCACCCACCGTATTCCTCCAGATCTGGGGCCCCCAGCGAATTTTCTTCAGTTCTCAGTTTTCAAAAAGGATGCTTCGCAGGGAAAAAATTTGGCTGCAATGAAGAGGTGATCGCCGAAACTGAGGCCTATTTTGAGGCAAAACCGGAGGAGTACTACCAAAATGGTATCAAAAAATTGGAAGGTCGTTATAATCGTTGTGTCGCTCTTGAAGGGAACTATGTTGAATAATAAAAACGAATTTTGACAAAAAATGTGTTTTTCTTTGTTAGACCGGTGACTTATCAGCCAACCTCTTAAGGTCTTAAATTAGAGTTTGCGTTTTTTCAATAGTACACACAAAAAAATATTTTGTATCTTCAATCACAGAAATTATAGTATCAATCAAAAAATTAATTGAAAGTCAATTAAAAAAATAATTGACACTATTAATTTTTGTTTCAATTAAAAAATTGTTGAATCAATTAATTTTTTTAATTGAATATTTTTTATTTGTTTGATGATTTCGTAAATTTTTTCATGCTCAGAAATGGAATATTCAAGAGAAACAAATTAGCAATTTCGACATGTACTCTTCGTCGCTGATCAAAAAGGCCATCGCATCCTCTGGGGACACCCAATTCAAGTTTGTAACGGAGAAGCGTACCATAACGTCTCTAACCGTCTACCAAAGTTTACAAATGCGACATCGAACCTGAATCATTGAGCATTCGAATAGAGGTATCGGTGCACTAATTAACCCTAGTATAGACTACTTGGTCTGGCAGACCAAATTTGACTTTGAAAGGTCGCCAACAAAATTATGAAGGGACCCGAAAAATTTAACCAGTGCAATGGAATCTCCAAAAATATATTTCTAATAGAAATTTTGTCAAAATTTTATTTTAAAAGATTATTTGCCAAATTTAATTTCTAAAAAAATTTTGTCATTTCTTTTTAAAGATATATTTTGCCAAAAAATTTATTCTATAAAAAATTTTTGTCAAGATTTTTATTTCTATAAAAAATTTTGTCAAAAATTTTATTTCTATAGAAAATTTGTCAAAATTTATTCTTAAAGAAAATTTTAGTTAAAATTATTTCTATAGAAAATTTTGTTAAATTTCTATTTCTATAGAAAATTTTTTCACAAATTTATTTCTATAGAAAATTTTTGTCAAAATTTTATTTCTATCAGAAAAAACTTTGGTCGAACATATTATTTCTATAAAAATTATCTAACATAGTTTATGTTACATAGAAAATTTTTGTCAAAATTTTATTCTGATAGAAAATTTTGTCAAAAACTTTATTGCTTATAAAAGATTTATTTTGTAAATATTATTATTCAATAGAAAATTTGTCGAACAACTTTTATTTCTATAAAATTTGCAAAATTTTAATTTCTATAGAAAAATTTAATCAACATTTTATTGGGTATAGAAAATTTTTTGTCAAAATTTTATTTCTGTAAAAAATTTTGTCAAAATTTTTTTTTAAAGATATTTTGGCCAAAATTTTAATTTTTAAAAATTTTGTCAAAATTTTATTTCTATAGAAAATTTGTCAAATTGTATTCTAAATAGAAATTTTTTTCAAAATTTTATTTCTATAGAAATATTGTCAAAATTTAATTTCTATAGAAAATTAACTACTAACTTTCTCTCAGAAAATTTTTGCAACAATTATTTTCTGTAGAAAATTTGTCAAAATTTCATTCTATAGAAAAATGTATAAAATTTATTTGCTTTCAGAAAATTTTGTCAAAATTTTATTCTGTAGAAAATTTTGTCGAAAATTTATTTCTATAGAAAAATTTAATAAAACTTATTGCTATAGAAAAATTTTTGTCAACATTTTTATTTCTGTAATAAAATTTTGGCCCAAATTTTATTTCTATAGAACATTTGTCAAAAATTGTAATTTCTAGGGAAAATTTTGTCAAAAATTTTTTTTGTTTTTTTTTTTTTTTATTTATATAGAAAGAATTGTTGCAAAAATTTTATTTCTGTAAAAATTTTGTCAAAATTTTAATTTCTATATGAAAAGTGTCAAATTATTTCAAAGAAAAATTTATCATAATTTTATTTCTATAAAAAATTTTTGTCAAAAATTTTATTTTTAAGGAACATTAGTAAAAATTTTATTTCTATAGAAAATTTGTAAAAATTTTAATTTCTATGAAAATTTTCTAAAAAATTTTTCCAAAATTTGTGTAAGTTGTGTTGAGCCATAAACAACACTAACGCGTTTACAGTGATAAAAATACACAGAAAAAAAATACCTAAATTGAATGATTAGGGAACCCAGAATTCTGTGATATCGATTTATATAACATTCGGGGACAAACTTTCTTTTAAAATAAAGATTTTTGTATAACGAAAGCGTTTGTTGTAATTATTTTTCATTAATTATGAATATAATTAAAAAAATAAATGTTATTTTTGATTTAAAGAAATAATCTTCATGTATTCAAATGTTTTGAGTTTAAAAATTAAAAAAATCTGAAATATAGGATTAAGACTTATTTTGAGGATTTCAAATTTTTGATTTAATTTTTTTTTTTAATGAAAATTGGGCATGGTGTCTAGAATAATGGTCTCTAAACCCGTGCCAAAATGGTCGTCACTATCGGTCATATTATATATAGCCCCCATATAAACGCAAACCCCCAAGATTTGGCTTGCGAGCATCAAAGAGAAGCCAAATTTAATACCGATCCGGCTGAAATTGGTACAGATGGTGTTGGTAATATGGTCTCCAAAAAATCCATGCTAAAATTGTTTCGCACATCTAGCCCGCCATATAAACCCGATCCCAGATTTGGTTTTCGGAAGCCTCTAAAGGAAAGCAAATTTCATCCGATCCGGCAGAAATTTTGGATACATGGTGTTTTTAGTATATATTTCCGCTAACAACCATACAAAAATTGGTCCACATCGGTCCCATAATTAAATATTTAGCCCCTATATAAACCGATCCCCAGATTTGGTCTGCGTAGCCTCTAAAAGAAATAAATTTCATCCGATCCGGCTGAAATTTGGGGCATGGTGTTAGAATATGGTCTCTAACAAACATGCAACAATTGGTCCACATCGGTTCATAATTATATATTGCCCCCATATAAACCGATCCCTAGATTTGGCTTGGGGAGCCTCAAAGAGCCAAAAATTAATCTACCGAAATTTTATGCATAGAAATTTTTGTCAAAATTGTTTATTTCTATAGAAATAAAATTTTGTCAACAATTTTATTCTTTAGAAAATTTTGTCAAAATTTTATTATCTATAGAAAATCTGTCATAAAACATAATCTCTATAGAAATTTTGTTTATAATTTAATTTCTATAGCAAATTTTTGTCAAAATTTTATATTTCTATGAATTTTTTTTCTCAGAATTTTACTTTTTGTAGAAAATTTCATATAGAAATTTATGAAGCCACCTCTTAGTTAGAAGAGGAATATTTTGCAAAATCATTCCAAACATCAAGAATTCTGAGCCAAAATCTACCAAACAGTAAAAAATCCGTCATTTTGGTAGAATCGTGTTCATAATTGTATACTGGGGGCATATAAAGCGACTACCATATAACAATTCTGGCTT
>PGFW01047491.1:22169-42427 GCA_003123925.1 Haematobia irritans | reverse complement strand
GGGTATATTAACTTTGTCATTCCGTTTGTAACACATCGAAATATTGCTCTAAGACCCCATAAAGTAATATATATATATATATACATATATATATATATATATATATATATATATATATAATATATATATATAATATATTATATATATATATATATATATATATATAATATATATAATATATATATATATATAATATATATATATATATATATATATAATATTATATATATATATATATATATATATATATTCTGGATCTTGGTAAAATTCTGAGTCAATCTAGCCACGTCCGCCCGTCCCTCTGTTGAAATCGCGCTAACTTCCGAACGAAATAACCTATCGACTTGAAACTTGCTACAAGTAGTTTTTATTGAAATAGGTGAGACGGTATTGCAAATGGGCCATATCGGACCACGTATACGTATAGCCCCCATAAAGGGTAATACGGTCAAAATTTGGTCAATATAAACTTGACGTATTTCTTTCAATTTTGCATTTAAAAAACCTGAACACCCCTCATTTTGAAGGTGTGTGTGTGTAGAATGTTGCTCCTATTTTGATTTTGGAATTCACTCTTCAATTGTCAAAATGCCGTCCAAGCAAGAAGAGCAGCGTATCAAAATTTTGCTCGCGAATCGCGAAAATCCGAGCTACTCGCACGCAAAGCTGGCAAAATCGCTAAAAGTTGTCAAATCACCGTTACAAATGTAATTAAAGTGTTTGGGGAACGTTTGTCGACAGCCAGGAAGTCTGGATCGGGGGGAAATCGAAAACCGGAAGCCGCTGAGACGACAAAGAGAGTTGCCGGTAGTTTCAAGCGAAACCCTAACCTCTCTCTCCGAGATTCCGCAAATAAGCTGGGTGTATCGTCTACAACCGTGCATCGAACCAAAAAACGAGCCGGACTATCGACTTACAAGAAGGAAGTGACTCACGTGATACATACGACGGCCAAAGCGCGATCGCGGAGGCTGTACACGACGATGCTGGCTGAAGTTTGACTGGCGTGGTATTGGGACGAAACTACGTCAAAGCCGACTACCAAGCAGCTTCGGGACAGGAGTTTTAAATACGGCAAAGATGAAGGGAAAGGTAGCAGATATTTTCAAGCACATTAAAACTGTCTAAAGTTCGTCAAAGAAATATCTGGTTTGGCAAGCCATCTGTAACCTGTGGCTTGAAAAGGCAGGCATTTTCATAGCTTCCGGAACCTGTCAACCAAGAAATGTACGCTTGAAAGAGGTGCTTGGAATAAACGTCTGCTGCCTTCCTGAAGAAACACGGTTGTTACGTACTGTTTTGGCCGGATTTGCATCTTGCCAATTATGGTAAAAAGGGCCATGGAGTGGTACGCCGCCAACAACGTGGGCAGGTGGTTCCCAGGACAAGTACCCTCCCAACACGCCAGAGCCCTCGCCATTGAGAAATACTGGCTATTGTCAGCGGAACACCTATAAGAATACCAAAAAAACTGCTAAGGAACGAGCACAGTTTCAAGGCAAACCTGGCTTCTGAGGCGAAAGAAGGTGGACAAGGTGGCTGTAACAAATCTGATGGCAGGTGTCAAGCGTGGAGGCCGGGCATTCGGGATTGGAAAAAGCGAAAGCCTAATCTGAAATATTTTCCTGATTTTATATTAAATTGAACCTTGAAAAAGAAAATTTAATTTGATTTTCACAATAAACGATTTCAACCGATTTACACGAGTTTTCCCTTGACCCTCGACCCCGATTTGGCTTTGCGGGGCTCTTAGAGAAGCAAATTTCATTTCGATCCGTTTGAAGTTCGTAAGTGGTATTTATTTATGAACCTCTAACACCATGAAAAATTTATCCACGATCCGCAGATTTGAACTCGGAGCTACCTGAGTGGTAAAATTCAATGCCGATCCGTGAAATTTGGTACGTGGTGGTTATATATATCCCTAACAAATAAACACGAATTGGGTCCATATCGTCCAATAATTATAATAATAATAGCTCCCATATAAACCTGGGGATAGAATTTGACCTCCGGAGCCTCTTTGGAGGAGCACAATTCATCCGATCCGTTTGAAATTTGGTAGATAGTGTTAGTTTATTACCTTTAACACCAATGCAAAAATTGGTCAATATCGGTCCATAGCCGATCCCCAGATTTGGTTTGCGGAGATTCTTAGGAAACAAAATTCTCTGATCGTAAAAATTTGGTAGCGTGGTGTTAGTTTATGACTTCTAACACCCATGCAAAAATTTTGTCATTCGTCCATAATTATATATATGCGCCCATATAAACCATGCGTCAGATTTGACCTCCCCGGAACCCTACTGGATGTAAAATTAATTCGAATTCCACTTGAAATTGGTAAGTGGTGTTAGTATTGGTCTGCAATAATCAAGGCAGAAATTGGTCCATATCGGTCCTATAAATTATATTCTAACCGCCCATATGAACCGATCCCCAGAATTGACCTCCGAAGCCTCTGGAGGAAGCAGAGTTCATCCCGATCGCGGTTTGAAATTTGGCATGTGGTGTTATTATATTGTCTTAACCACGCAAACTTATCATATCGTCTATAATTATATATAGCCCCCATATTAAACCGATCCCAGATTTTGACCGTCCTGGAGGCTATTGGAGTAGGCAAAACTTCATCCGATCTGGTTGAAAATTTGGTAGGCGTGGTGTTAGTGATGGTCTGCAAATAAACCATGCAAAATTGGTCCAATAATTATATAATCCCCAGAAATTTGACCTTCCCGCTTGGGGGAGGAGTAAAATTTCATTCCGATCCGGTTGAAATTTGGTACGTGGTCTAAGTATTCGTCTTTAAAAACCATGACGAAAAATTCGTACCTATCGTCCAATTATATATAGCCACATAAAAACCCATGCACGGTTTGATTCCCGGAGCCTCTTGGAGAGAAAAATTTTCATGCCAATCCGTTTTGAAATTATGGTCTAAGTATTTAGTCTTTACAAACCATGCCAACATTGGTACCATTATCGTCTATATTATATATCGTCTCCAGATAAACCAATCCCACAAAAATCGGTCCATATCGGTTCATAATTGTATATAGCCCCCTTATAAAGCGAGCTCTATATTTCAATTGCCGCGTTAAACTTCGTATACATTGGTAAATTATTTTTACAACTTTCCTATATTACATATACGCGAGTCACGAACTTGAATTATATTGTGGATTGACAGTCGTAAAGTAGAAGTTTTACTTAATCCATGGGTGGAGGTACATAAAGATTCGGCCTGACCGAACTTTAGGCGTATATACGTTTGTTTTTTCTTTTATTTTATTTTTTTGTTGATTTCTAATTCGTTTTGCAAACTGTTTATTTGTCTGAATTACGATTCCAATGGATTGAAGTCAAAACTTATTTGAAAACACTCAAATGGGAAATTCTACCTCTGATTACCGACTAGTTTCCGATCCATGATCATTACCTGGCTTATCCATGCATTTTCGTTCTCATGAGGACGACCAAAATTGGGCCGATTTGAGGTTTAATTATCGAAAGACGTTGAAGGCTTTTTGTCGCGTTATCCGTTGGTTGCCGAAATAAGCTGGTAAAATATGTGGCTATCAAATGCGAACTGCCTGTTACAATTTTTTCGGAATAATCTCGAAACATTTCCAAAAGAAATCCAGATTTGTAATTGTGCCCTTCAAAATTTGTCATAATTAAATTTTTGAAATGCTAATAAAAGAAACCTTTAGGCTTCACACCTATGGCATAGAGTAAAGGAGCCTTCGAATTTTTCAACATGAATTTCAATACAATAACTTCTTAAAGTAGTTACTTTATTAGTCGGTTAGAATTCAGTTATAGCAATACATTTTCACTTCTCTCCGCATGGCAGAATATTGTTCCAGCTCCTAATATTGTTGTTCTTTTTTTTTGCCTCTATGTTTCTGGCATATTTATCGAAAGCAACAAATGATTTTAATTTAAAAAAGATTTTATTCGATAAAATAGATTTTATAATTGCTTCTCCGCATAGTTGGTACCATGTGATGTATTGTTCAATCAAAGTTCTCATTTCTTGTTGTGGTCTTTATTGTATTTCTTTATTTTCGATATTCCTAGTTTTCGATTTTATTATAGAAAATATAAAACTCTAAGATGAGTGCTTGGCGATATAAATATATAATAGCAATGACAAGTGAAAAACAAATGCATACAAAGTATTGAAAAAAAAAAAATGGAATAGAATATGAGAACATGCTGAATTTTTAACCTAAGCCCATTGATCTATTTTTTTTTATCATAAGAAATTACCTTAATCGATTTTTTTCTTTGCATTAAATAATAATCGAAAAATAAATTAAAATTATTTCTATTAAAATATAAGTGATATTGTAATCAATGAAAGTGAAAGAAAAATGGAATAAACAGTGAATCTATAATAAAAAGGCGAATACGTTCATTGTTTTAAGAAAAGGTAACCTGGCGCCCAACGTAAGATAAAGGCTAATTCGTTTAATATGTTATTCAACCATGTGCTGAGGCTTTAACGTATGAAATATGGTTCCAAACTTATTTAAAATAGACATTTTTTTTTTAAAATTTCATCTCCATAGGAAATTTTTGTCCCACATTTTCAATTTCTATTAGGAATTGTAAAAATTTCATTTCTATAGGAAATTTTATCAAAATTTCATTGCTATAGGAAATTTTGTCAAAATTTTATTTCCATGGGAAATTTTATCAAAATTTTACTTCTATAGGAAATTTTGTCAAAATTGTCATTTCTATAAGAATTTTGTCAAATTTTCATATTCATAGGAAATTTTGTCAAAATTTCACTTCATAGGAAATTTTATCAACATTTTATTTCTATAGGAAATTTTGTCAAAATTTCATTTCGATAGGAAATTTTGTCCAAATTTCATTTCTATAGGAAATTTTGTCACAATTGCATTTCCATAGGAAATCTTGTCAAAATTTCATTTCTATAGGAAATTTTGCCAAATTTCATTTATATATGAAATTTTGTCAAAATTTAATTTCTATCGATAAATTTTCGCCAAATTTTCCAATTTCTATAAAAATTTTGTCAAATTTCATTTCTATAAGAAATTTTGTCAAAATTTCATTTCCTACAAAGGGAAATTTTGTCAAAATTTCATTTCTATAGATTTTGTCAAACGATTTTCATTCTATAGGAAAACTTTTGTAAAATTTCATTTATATATAGAATTTGGTCAAAATTTCATTTCTATCAAAAATTTTGTCAAAATTTCATTTCCATTGGAATTTTTGTCACAATTTCATTTCCATTGGAATTTTGTCAAAATTTCATTTCCATAATAGGAAATTTTGTCAAAATTCATTTCCATTGAATTATTAATCAAAAATTGCATTTCATAGGAATTTTTATCAAAATTTCTTTCTAATAGAAATTTCTGTCAAAATTTCTTTCTATAGGAAATTTTATCAACATTACATTTTAATCTGAAATTTTGTCAAAAATTTCATTTATACAGGAAATTTTGTCACAAATTTCATTTTCTAATAGGAAAATTTTTGTCAAGATTTCATTTCTATTAGGAATTTTAAGAAAATTTCATTTCTATAGGAAATTTTAACAAAAATTTACATTTTTATATGATATTTTGCCAAATTTCAGTTTCTATAGAATTTTGTCAAAATTTCATTTCCATAGGAAAATTTTGTCAAAATTTCATTTTCCATTGGAATTTTATCAAAATTGCATTTCATAGGAATTTTTTAATCAAAATTTCATTTCTATAGGAAATTTTTGTCTAATTTAATTTTCTATGTAATAATTTTGTCAAAATTTCTTTCCTACATGGAAATTGTTTGTCAAAATGTCTATTTCTTATTAATGGTGAATTTTGTTCAACAGTTTAATTTCTATATGTCTATATTTTGTCAAGAATTTTCATTTTCATAGGAAATTTGTCAAAAATCTCATTTCTAGAAGGAAATTTTGTCAAATCTCATTTCTAAAAGGAAATTTTGTTCCAAAATCTCATTTCTATATGAATTTTTGTCAACATTTCATTTCTACAGGCATTTTGTCCAAAATTTCATTTCTATTAGGATATTTTATCAAAATTTCATTTCTATTAAGAAAATGTTTGGCCAAATTTTCAATTTCTATAGAAAATTTTTATCAAGAAAAATTTCATTTTATCAATTTTGTCAAAACTTAATTTTTATAAGAAATTTATCAAAAATTTCATTGAATATAAGGAAATTTTGTCAAGATTTTTTTTTTTCATTTCTATAGAAATTTTTGTACACGATTTCATTTCTGTAGAAACTTGTAAAATTTCATTTATACATAGAATTTGGTCAAAATTTCATTTACTATCAAAAAATTTTTCAAAAATTTCATTTCCATTGGAATTTTTTTGTCAAAATTTTCATTTCCATTGGAGTTTTTGGTCAAAATTTATATATTATATAAATTTTGTCAAGATTTCATTTCTTCGAAAATTTTGCCAAAATTCCATTTCTATAGGCATATTTTGTCAAATAATTTCATTTTATAGGTAAATTTTAATCAAAATTTCATTGGCTATATGGAAATTTTATTCTAATAAAATTTTATTCGCATAGGAAAAAATTTTATCAAAATTTCATTTCCATAGGAAATTTTATCAAAATTTCATTTTCTATACGAAAATTTTGTCAAAAATTTCATTTCTATAGAAAATTTTATCATATTTCATTTCTAAATAGGGAAATTTTATCAAAATGTCCATTTCTATAGGAAATTTTAACAAAATTTGATTTCCATACAAAATTTTAACAAAATTTCATTTCTATAGTAAATTTTATCAAAATTTCATTTCCATAGGAAATTTTGTCAAAATTTAATTTTTATAGGAAATTTTATCAAAATTTCATTCCCATAGGAAATTTTGTCAAAATTTCATTTCTATAGGAAATTTTGTCAAGATCTCATTTCTATAGGAAATTTGGCAAAATTACGTTTCTATCAAATTTCATAATCTATAGAATACTTTGTCAAAATTTCATTTCTATAGGAAATTTTGTCAAAATTTCATTTCCATAGGAAATTTTGTCAAAATTTCATTTCTAGAGGAAATTTTTCATATTTTAACTTCTAATGGGAAATTTGTCAAAATTTAATTTTTAGATTTTTTTTTAATGTTCATTTCAATTACTTTTGTTTCTATTGACAATTTTGCTTAGTTTTTCAGTTTGAATTTTATATAGGCCACTTTACCTACCAATGTATGAAATTGAGTAAATCTGTTAAGTCATAACTGATCACAGGTGACTCCAAATCCTAACTCATTTCCCAAGTAAAATCGCCTATTCAGTTTTTAAACACGTGTTTCATTGGAACGAGTCAGTCCTCATCAAAACCTGCAATAAGCTTCAGCTAACTCAAAAGTTAGCTCAAAGTTAGTTTAGCTTTAGGCTGCTTATATATGAGCATACTATGAGTGGCTCTTAACTGAATAGTTTAATGGTTGAGCTTCTATTGGTGGATAAATAAAATGTTTTGTTTTTGTTTTATTATTTTTGATTCATTTTATTTGAATTTATTAAAAATTTTAATAACAATTCATGATTTTTAAGTTTTTTTACAATAAAAAATATAAACGTAACGTAAGAATTCGGATAAGTATTAGTTTGAGTTCATCTTGTCGTTGAGTTTGAGGTGCTGGTTTAATTTTCTTTGTTTTAACTCAGGGGAGTTGTACTACTTTGTAATGAACGTCACACATGGAATGGAAGTGCATTCGTCCAGGAAGTCCAAAAGGCTTAGTGTATTTCCCAAAAATATCTTCATCCTCAAACACAACCATTAATACGTTTGTTCGAAGTTTCCAAACTTATTCCGTCACTGATAATGATGGGTTTCTAGTTGGGGAAAAAAAAAAGGAAATTTAATTATTAAATTGAATTTTAAATGTATGCATTTAATATATTACTTACGCGCTATCCGTGATGAAAAAAATTCACAAAAAGTTCTCTGAAAATAAAAGCTAAATTGAAACAAATATAAAAAAAGCCAAGTCCAAATTTGACAGTTATAGAAGTCAATACATATTTTTTTGAATTTGATTTATTTGAATATTGTTTTCCATGCTTTACTTCAATTAATATGCATCAGCTTAGAGTGAGTAAAAAAGGTAACTCATTGCTGATCGAGAAAAAGTGAGTTTGGGAAAAATCAACTGACTCAAAGACTGCATAAATAATGAGATTAGCTTAAGTAACGGCCTCAAAATCAAGTTAGTAAAAAGGTTAGTTTGATTTTGAGTGAGTTCGAGACATTCCTACAGGGTATATTCTAAAAACCCACACAACCTCATTTTTTTTAGCATTTTATTGTTAGTGTTGTTTTTACTTATTTTAATCAAAATGCCATTTGATGGTAATTCAATCTGTTCATGCGAGAAATATAAAATCAAATGTGCCAAAAAACAACATCAAATAACAAAAACAATTGAAAACTTACCTTCCAAAAAAGTCAGAGACATCAATTTAAACGGATTTCGTGAACTGTAAAAAAAATAAGAAAAACGAAACACATTATTAAGTTTTCAAATAAACTGAAACAATAGAGGGATTTTTGTTTTTAAAGCGGATTCATAAACGAAATCCAATTACAATTTCAGTATATCGACAATAATAAAAAATGAAAATGCACAAAAAATGCCAGAATAAATAAAAAGAGTCGCACAACTGATAATGGAACTGGAAACTGAAAAATATGAGAAAAAAATCACAAAACTGAAAAAACGCAAGCAGCTAACCAAAAAAAAACGCATTGCGAATAGAAATACGATGTCTTCCTGTAAGCGGTGGGAGAATTTAAACAGCATACGGAAAAGTTTTACTAAACACTTTGTATTTAACGCTACTCTATGATCACAACTGGGTGCCTAGACATTAATATCCCTAGAACATCGCTATCAGAATTGAGGATAATAGAGGTTTTTTTGATTTCGGGATCTCCTATAGAAATGAAATTTTAGCTACAAATTTTCTATAGATATTTTTGACAAAATTTCCTACAGAAATATACATTTTGACACAATTTCACATAGAAATGAAATGTTGACGAAATTTTTCCTAATAGAAATGGAAATTTTGACAACATTTTCTATAGAAATTAAAGTTTTAAATAAATTTCCTATGGAATGAAAGTTTTGACCCAATTTTGACAATAGGAAATGAAATTTTAACAAACTTCCAAAGATGTGAAATTTTGACAATATGTTCGTATAAGAAAATGAATTTTCAGAGGAAGCACCCTCAAATAAAACCAGCTAACTTACTCACCAATCGATGATTTGAATCTGGCAAAAGAAAGGAGAGATGTTTGTACGAAATTTATGTTGGCATATAAGCGCGGCTAATGCATGTAAAACGCCTTTTTCGGAGAGTTCAAAGTATGGTTTATTGTTGGGTTTAATGAACTGTCCTGAATTTATTCTGATAATTGGTTGATAGTTTTGCTGGCAAGTAGAGGATCTGATGAGGAATGTGGTAATGTCCGCGAAACGGGCGCCACGCAACCATCTTTGCAGTCTATAGGCTTTGCCAAATAAATTGCAAACATTCTTTTCCTCTGTTGTTAAGCAACACTTTGTAGTTTAGTCATGTATGGTTTTTAATCGAAATCAAAAACGAACCAACATAATTAAATTTGACAAAATTTCCATGGCAAATTACATTTTCGGAAAAATTTCTATTAAAAGGAGAAATTTTGACAAAATTTGCCCAATAGAAATGAAATTTTGATAAAATTCTTATAGAAATGAAATTTTGACAAAATTTTCTATAGAAATGAAATTTTGACAAAATTTCCGATAGAAATGCAATTTCTACAAAATTTTCTATTAATTGAAATTTTGAGAATATTTCCTATGGATAATAAAAGTTCACAAAATTTTTCTATAGAAATGAAATTTCTCATAAAGTCTAACAGAAATTAATTTTTTTTTCAAAATTTCTTGTAAAAGTGAAATTTAGACAAAATTTCCTATAGAATTTGAAATTTTGATAAAATTCCTATAGAAATAAATTTAGGATTTTTTTTTTAAAATTTCATTTCTATCTAATTTTGATAAACAAAAAATCCTATTGAAAATTAAATTATTAAGAAAAATTTCCTAGCAGAAGTGAAAATTTTGCTTAAATTCATATAGAAATAAATTTTGGGGAATTCCTACAGAAAAGAAATGTAAAATATTCAATGGAAAAGAAATTTTTGAAAAATTCCTATATGAAAAGAAATTTTAAAAAAATGTCTACAGAAATAAATTTGACAATATCTTCTTAATAGAAAAGTGAAATTTTGAAAAAATTTGCCTATAGAACGAAATGTGACAAAATTTCCTAATAGAAACATCTCGAAATTTTGGACAAAATTTCCTAATAGAAACAGATTTTGACAAAAATTCCTATAAGAAACGAAATTTTGACAAAATTTCCCAAAGAAATGAAATTTTGACAAAATATCCTAGAGTAATAAAATTTTTCAAAATTTCCTATAACAATGAAATTTTCAAGAAAATTCGTATAGAGAAATTTTGAAAAAACTTTCTATAGACAATAATAAATTTTGAACCAAAATTTCACAGAATGAAATTTCCTACAAAATTTCTATCAAATGAAATTGTTAGAATATTTCCTATGGAAATAAAAAGTTCACAAAATTTTCTTCAGAAATGAAATTTTGACATAATTTCCTATAGAAATGAAATTTTGTAAAAATTCTTATAGAAATAAATTTTGGGGATTTTTTCAAAATTTTATTTCTATAAATTTTGAAAAACAAAAAATCCTATTGAAATTAAATTTTAAGAAAATTTCTTGTAGAAAGGAAATTTTGCCAAAAATTTCCTATAGAAATAAATTTTTGGGAAATTTTCTACAGAAAAGAAATTAGAAAATATTCCAATGGAAAAAGAAATTTAAATAAAATTCCTAAGAAAAAGAAATTTTAAAAACAAATGTTCCTATAGAAAATGAAATTTTGACAATATTTCCTACAGAAATGAAATGTTGACAAAATTTCCGATGTAATTACTTGAAAATTTCCTATAGAAATGATATTTTGAGAACATTTTCTATTGAAATGACATTTTACGAAAACTTCCTATAGAAATTAAATTTTAGATAAAATTTCCCATAGCAATGAAATTTTGACAAAATTTGCCTAATAGAAAATAGAATTTTTAACGGAAAAATTTTTCGCTATAGATAATGAAATTTTGACAACATTTTTCTATAGAAATTAAAATTTTGACAAAATTTCCTATAGAAATGAAATTTTTGACACAATTTTACATAGGAATTGAAATTTTAAACAAAACTGTCCCAAAGAAAGAATTTTCGACAAATTTTCGTATAGAAATGAAAATTTTCAGAAAATTTCCTATAGAAAGAAATTTTTCAGAAAATTCCTATAAGAAATTAAATTTTGAAAAAAATTCCTATAGAAAAAATTTTGACAAAATTCCCAACATAGGAATGTAATTTTGATAAGATAAAAATTTCTTAAAAATGAAATTTTGGACAAAAACTTGCTTAGAAATGAATTCGACATACTTTCACATAGAAATGCAATTTTGACAAATTTCCTATAGAAATAAAATTTTAACAAAAATTTCCGAAATATGAAGTTTCCCATAGAAATAAACTTATGACAAAATTTCCGGCATATAAAGAAATTTTGACAAAATTCGCTGTCGAATTGAAATTTGAGAATATTTCGTTATGGAAATAAAACGGTTTGACAAATTTCCTATAGAAAAAGAAATTTAAAAAATCCTATAGAAATGAAATTGTTACCAAATTTCCTATAGAAATGAAATTTTGACAAAATTTCCTATAGAAATGAAAATTTTGAGAAATATTTCCTAAATGGAAATAAACGGTTAGACAAAATTTTCTATAGAAAAGAAATTTTAAAAAAAAAATCCTATAGAAAATGAATTGTTACCAATTTCCTATAGAATGAATTTGTTACCAAATTTCCTTATAGAATGGAATTTTGACAAAATTTTCCTATAGAAAAGAAAATTTTGACAAAATTTCCTATAGAAACGAAATTTGACAAAAGCTCCATATAGAACGAAATTTTTGGCAAAATTTCCTATAGGAACGAATTTTGACAAAAATTTCGATTATAGCAAATGAATTTTTGACAAAATTTCCTGTAGAAATTAAATTTTGACAAAATTTCTTGTAAGAAATGACAATTTTGACAAAAAATTTCCTATCGAAATGAAATTGTTGGCAAAATGTCATATAGCAAAAGAAATTTGAGCTAATTTCCTAAGAAAGGGCAATTGAACAATTTTCATATAGAAAATGTAATTTTGGCAAATTTCTCCCTAACTTGAAAATTTGACAAAATGAAAGAAGCACACTCTGTCCTCATTCACTAACCGGTAATTGTAATTCTCACCTAGAATATGCACCAATGTTTGCGTAGGACAAAAGTTATGCATTCATTGCAATACAACAGCATTGGCTAAAATAAGTAGCAAAATAGCCAACTGCACAACAACAACATAGAACATCATATTGTAATCAACAAGTAACCAACAAACAAAATGTCACAAAAGAGAAACAAACAAAACAACACAAACATATATGCAATTCGATGGCAATACAATTCCAAATCGATTCGATCCGTTTCGTTGGATGCGATGCAATATGGTGCCAACCCTCCCTCCCACCCCATGCCAGTCCGGCCCTCTCCAAATTTTGGAAGTGCATTTGAACAGCAATTTTAATGTTACCCCTCTCTTCGTTTGCTTACGCGGCCAGCAACAACCACTTTTTTTGTTTATGATTTTATTATTACTACTTTTTTTTACAGGATATTTGTTTTTGTTTATTTTTTATTTTTGCCATAATATCAAGGCAGTTATTTGTACAGGCACTCAGTCAGTTAGCCAGACCATATGTGTGTTTGTGGTAACGTTGCCCTGTTGTTAGCTACAAAAATCAAATAATACGGCTCCAAATTCGTTTGAGGGAATTGTAAAATCATGACAACAAACCCAAAAAGTAAAAATATGCGCTTTTTTTGTTTAACAAATTCCCTCAAAGCGTATCGATTTGGATTCATTAATTGGCATGGATTGGGATTAGTTTGTTTTCCTTTTTTTGTTAGTTTGAATTGCCGTATTCATCACACGAATTAAATCTAGAATTCTTGTTAAAATTTCCGTTAAGTTTCAACCGGATCGGATGAATTTTTCTCCTCTAAGAGGCTCGGAGGTGTGGACCATTTGTGTCAATTGTTAGAGACCTATATCCACAACACCATGTTCCAAATTTCAGTCCGGATCGGATGAAATTTGCTTCTTCTAAAGGCTCCGCAACCAAATCTGGGGATCGGTTTTTAATATGGGGGCTATACGAGTAGTTGTGGTTTGTATGTGCCGCTACATAAACTGCTAAAAAAATTCTTATAATATATTGATGTTCGTTTGTAATACTGGATTGATATTTCCTTTACCCCTATTGTTCGGCTCCATATTATAAGAATATGTTATCAGAAAAATCCAAAACAAGCTCAAGTCATTATAATAAAATGTCTTGTTATTTGCATATATGTCCTCTGTTTGTTGTCAATATTATAATATTATATTTTTTTTTGCAATAATTAGCAATATCTCCCATTGACAATTAATAAATGTGTCGCCGAACATTACACAAAACCTTTTAAAAACATACGAATTTTTTAGCAAAGGTGATATTAAATATGTCGCAATTACCGATAAATATTTAAACAAATGTTTCTCAAAGAGCACAAGAACCTTCCATCCTATGGTGGAGGGTATAAAAAGTGAAATTGTTAAAAATTTTTTTGAACTTCCAAGGCACAACATCTAAAGCAATGAAAAGCATCCGAAAACGATGTATTTCCATCTTATGACAAGCGCATATAAATTTCATTGGAGAGGGTCCAAGTTTTAACTACCTCCGAATCCCAAGTTTGCTGGGTATTAAAGTCAAGTTGACATTCGTCAAACAAAATTGTCTTTCATGTAAGGATACCCAGTTTTAATTCGAATCACTAGCTAAAAGGACAATAAAACAACTTCATCGAAAAGTTTATTAATTTTTGGACAGGAATAAAAACTTTATATCCGAGAAATGTGTCTTCTATGCTAAACAAAATTCGCATACATATTGTAGGGACTTGAAATTTTTAACCTCGCGGCAATATAATTTTTAGTGTATTAACAACAAAAATATTTTACTTAAATTTTGGTATAATTTGCCACCTCTATTCGTGCTTAAAATATGGTATGTATCGATAGAAGAATATTAGTTTGATAATTCAAAATAGACTTACGTCAAACAAAAACAAATGTGTATTAACAACAAATTTGTTTTTGCTGCGTGTATGAGCCCCCGCTTATTAAACAATAAATAAATTTTATATATCAACTTATCCATTGGCCACCTTGTGTAGAGTACTTCGCTCCCAGTACGCGGTCAGCCTTAGTCAACATAAAGCTAATAACTGGTAGCTATATCGTGGCTATTTGTTGTAATTACTAATACAATATTTTAAGATACATGAATGATCCAATAGATACACGGGCACATCCATAAACACACGCACACACACACACACACACCTGTGTGACTGGAATCTTACTAGTATCATACATTGCCTTATCCAAAACGATATGGAAAACTAATAGGCAATTTGTTACACCCTCTCCTTTGGTATGCTGTTTCAGCCTTGAGTATTTTCTATAACAGAGTGAGGTGACCAGATTTATGGTGCGGAGGATTTGAGCTTTGGTTTTGATCTCCATACACTCAAAAACAATTTTACTTGCACAGAAAAAAATATCACCAAAATTCTCCCAATTAAAGTTTTAATTAATTTTCAAAAATATTCAATTGAAAATTTAATTGATTAGAATAAATGTTCGCTCAATTTTAATGAAAATTGATTTGTGTCTTATGCTATTCGTTTTGAGAGGCAACCGGAACTTTTCGGGCACTTTAAAGCCTTTAAATCGTCTTTGAATCAACATTCTTCTTATTGTAGATTATCAACATTCAAATCATACTTCCTTTATTCAAGTGCTGAAATGTACAAAAGCGTCTTTATTACATGGCCCCCCGCAGCTACTTTTCTTTTTGTTTGCTCTGAAATTTTTGATTTCATCCCCGTGTCATATATTAGACACAAAAAAACAGAATTAAATACGGTATTATAATTCAATCTTCTGACGGTATATATAGGGGTTACAATAAATAAGATTCGAATATGAAACTTTTTGCGCCGGTAAGTAGACAGCCAGAATGGAAATATGGGGCGTCGCTTTATACGCGGGCGGAGCCTATAGTACACTAATGAACGATTTATAGGCCAATTTTTGTTTGATTGGGATCGGATTATCTGGCGGATATATATAACTTACAGCACCGATTTGGATCACGTTTGGCTTGGTTGTTAGCGGTCATATACTAGGCACAAATGCTACAAATTTTCAACCGAATCGGATGAATTTTGCTCCTCAAAGAGGCTTCCGTAGGTCAAATCTGGGGAGCGGTTGGATATGCGGTCTATATGTAACTGATGCGACCGATATTGGACTTATTTTTCATATTTTTAGAGACTATATACTTACCCACCAACGTACCACAATTTTAACCGGATTCGGATTGAAATTTGCTCCTAAAAGAGCCTGGCCGGAGATCAAATCTGGGGTCGATAATATGGCGCGACTCTATTTATAATTATGGACCGATATGGAAAATTTCTTGTATGGGTTGTTTAGAGACTTATACATAACAACACGCTGCCAATTTCAAACCGAGATGATTTGCTCCTCCACGGAGGCTCCGGAGGTCAAAATCTGGCGATCGCGTTTATATGGGGTCATACGTAAAGTAGTCCAATATGGCCCATTTGCCAATTACCATCCGACCTACATCAATAGAACTACTTGTGTCAAGTTTCAATTCGATAGATTGTTTCGTTCGGAAGTTAGCGTGATTTTCCACAGGACGGACAGCCGGACAGACGGACGCGATCATAGCTAGATCGACTCAGAATTTCACACGACCCGGAATTATAATATATATATAATATATATATTATATATATATATATATATATATATATATACATATAAATAATATATATATATATTATATATATATATATTATATTTATATATATATATATATATATATATTATATATATATATAATATTATATATATATATATATATGGGTGTTTGAATTCTGAGTGATTAGCTATCGTCTTCTGTCGTCGTGAATCCCTCTTGAAGACCAATCATCACTGAACTAAAGTATTCTATTGATGTAGGTCGCGATGGTATTGCAAATGGGCCATATTGACTAACTTTACGTATAGCCCCCATATGAAACCGATCCCCAGATTTTGACCTCCCGGAGGCCTCTTGGAGGAAGCAAAATTCTCCGATTCGGTTGAAATTTGGCACGTGGTTGTTAGTATAACGGTCTCTAACAAGCCATACACAAAATTATTACTCCATATCGGTCCATAATTATATAGAGTCCCCATAATAGGTCGGAAAAAAATTATTCCCCAGATTTGACTCCCCAGGCTTTTAGGAGCAATTTCATCCGATTCCGAGTTAAAATTCGGTACGTGGATGTAAGTATTTATAGCTTCTTAAAAAATATGAAAAGAATAAGTCCATATCGGTCCATAGTTACAATATAGAACGCCATATCAACCGCTCCCAGATTTGACCTACGGAGCCTCTTGGAGGAGCAAAATTCATCCGTTCGCGTTTGAAATTTGTACATTGTGCTAGTATATGACCGCCTAACAACCAAGCCAAACTGATCCAAAATCGTCTGAGTTATATATAGTCCCAGATAATCCGATCCCCAATCACACAAAAATTGGCCATATCGGTTCATTAGTGTATATAGGCTCCCCCCGTATAAAGCGACCCCCATATTTCCATTCTGGCTGTCTACTTACCGCGCAAAAGTTCATATTCGAATCTATTTATTTGTAGACTTCCCTATATATACCGGTCAAGAATTGAATTATATACGTATTTAATCTGTTTTTTGGGTCTAATATATAACACGGGGAATGAAATCAAAAATTTCAGAGCAAACAAAAAGAAAAGTACTGCGCCATGTTAAAAAGGACCCTTTTGTTACATCTTCAGCACTGAAAAAGGAGTATGATTTGAATGTTGATACATCTACAATAAGAAGAATGTTGATTCAAAACGATTTAAAGGCTTAAAGTGCCCGGAAAGTTCCGTTCCTCTCAAAACGAAACATAGACACAAAGCAATTTTCATTAAAATTGAGCCAACGAAAACTTTTCACTGATATAACGAAACATTTTCATTAATACAATGAAAATATTCGTTAATTGTACGACACGTTACGTTGATTAACAGAAAATTCGTTATATAATAACGAAAAAATTTCGTTGTATTAACACGAATTTGTTCATTGGCTCACTTTTAATAACACATTTCGTTAATATAACGAAAACTTTTTCTATCAGTGTAGCGAAAAAAGATTAGAGTTCGCAAAGGGAACATGTGAATTTGGCAGAGCGAATAAGTGGCGAAATATTTTGTGGTCAGATGCAAACAAAAGTAAATTTGTTTAACTCTGACCGAGTCGTACCTGTTGTCCGAAGACCTCCTTAAAGGGTGATACGTGTCAAAATTTGAGTCAATATAAACTTGACGTATTTCTTTCAATTTTGCATTTAAAAAACCTGAACACCCCTCATTTTGAAGGTGTGTGTGTGTAGAATGTTGCTCCTATTTTGATTTTGGAATTCACTCTTCAGTTGTCAAAATGCCAGAAGCGTATCAAAATTTTGCTCGCGCATCGCGAAAATCCGAGCTACTCGCACGCAAAGCTGGCAAAATCGCTAAAAGTTGCCAAATCAACCGTTACAAATGTATAATTAAAGCTGTTTGGGGAACGTTTGTCGACAGCAGGAAGTCTTGGATCGGGGGGAAATCGAAAACCGGAAGCCGCTGAGACGACAAAGAGAGTTGCCGGTAGTTTCAGCGAAACCCTAACCTCTCTCCGAGATGCCGCAAATAAAGCTTGAGTGTATCGTCTACAACCGTGCATCGAGCTAAAAACACGAGCCGGACTATCGACTTACATGAAGGTACTGACTCCAAAATCGCGATGATAAACAAAATTACGACGGCCAAGCGCGATCCCGTGAGGCTGTACACGACAATGCCTGACGAGTTTGACTGCGTGGTAATGGACGACGAAACCTTACGTCAAAGCGCGACTACAAGCAGCTTCCGGGACAGAGTTTTATACGGCAAAAGGAAGGAGGAAGGGTAGCAGATTATTTTCAAGCACATAAAAATTGTCAAAGTTCAGCAAAGAAATATCTGGTTTGGCAAGCCATCTGTACCTGTGGCTTGAAAAGCAGACATTTTCATAGCTTCCGGGACTGTCAACCAAGAAATTTACGTGAAAGAGTGTCTTGAATAAACGTCTGCTGCCTTTCCTGAAGAAACACGCGTTATTCCTGTACTGTTTTTTGCCGATTTGGCATCTTGCCATTACGGTAAAAAGGCCATGGAGTGGTACGCCGCCAACAACGTGCAGGTGGTTCCCAAGGACAAGAACCCTCCCAACACGCCAGAGCTCCGCCCAATTGAGAAATACTGGGCTATTGTCAAGCGGAACCTAAAGAAGACCAACAAAAACTGCTAAGGACGAGCAGCAGTTCAAGGCAAACTGGCTTTCTGCGGTGAAGAAGGCGGACAAAGTGGCTGTACAAAATCCGATGGCAGGTGTCAAACGTGAGACACGGCAATTCGGATTTGGAAAAGCGAAAGCCTAACTGAATATTTTTCCTGAATTTTATACTAAATGATTGAACTTGAAATAGAAATTTAATTTGATTTTTTAAATAAACGATTTCACCGATTTACACGCGTTTTCCCTTGACCAAATTTTGACCGTATCACCCTTTAATACCTAATACAGAATTTCGGTCAGAGTTAAACAGAATTTCAGGTAAATCGGTAGTAAACTGTGGCCTCTGTGCTCATATGAGTCTAAATCGGACGAAAGATATATATGGATGCTATATCTAAATCTGAATCGATTTCAATCAAATTTACCAAGCATAGGTAGAATGTCAATTCTACTCTTTATGCAAAATTTCACGAAAATCGGCCTCTGTGGTCATATAAGTCTAAATCGGACGAAAGGTATATATGGGAGCTATATTTAAATTTGAACCGATTTGGCTGATATTTGCAAGTTTTTCCGAGACTCATAAATATTCGGTGTACTAATTTGAAGAACATCGGTTTGATAACACGCCATTATGACCAGATCGGGGAATAAATATATATGGCAAGCTATATCTAAAATCTGAACCGATTTTTTTTCTAAATCAATAGCGTTTGTCTTTGTCCCAAAAACAACCCTATGCCAAATTTGAGGACGATCGGACTTAAACTGCGACCTGTACTTTGCGCAAAAAAATACATGAACAGACAAACGGACAGACAGACAGACGGACATCGCTAAATCGACTCTGAATTTAAATCTAGGACGATCGGTATACTAAACGATGGGTCTATGATTACTCCTTCTGGCGTTACATACAAATACACAAACTTATTATACCCTGTACCACAGTAGTGGTGAAGGGTATGAATACAAAAATGTCGGAAAAATTTCGTTAACTTAATGAATCTCAAAATTTGGAATACAATTTAGTTCAATTTTCGTACGGGGTAGTTCATTTTTCCCATAATGTAGTTTACTTTGTTTTTGTGTAGTTTTTATCCGATTTGCATGAAATTGTAAATTTTAGACTCACAAAAACGTGTATCGGATTTAAATTTTATCGTCCATTTGCTAAGGTCTTCCATATAGGCTGATTTCACTTCTTGAAAATTAGCTTGAAACTGAATGTAAAATTTTCAGATTAAACTTCTCGTAATCATGTAAATAATGGGGGTGAAAATCACAGATTTTAGATTTTAATTATGGCGTTATTTCTATTTATTTTTTTTTTTTTTTGCACACTTACAGAGTAATAATGATTCCTTTAAAACTCAAACAAAAATGGTTTTTATAAATCCAGAATCTGATATAGTCTTCATAGGTACAATCTTTAAATTTATTTCGGGAAGTGTACTGGTTGAACTGCTCTGCTTGGGAGAATATCTGTCATCAAACCCCCCTGAATTGAAAGAATATAATATTTGATTCATGGTGCCGTGGGTCT
>PGFW01047478.1:15668-26361 GCA_003123925.1 Haematobia irritans | reverse complement strand
TGAATATCCTGTCGGAATCTTGCGAACATTTTTGGAATATAGTATATAAAATTATATTATTTTCGTTTCCCAAAGTTGTATTTGGTGTAGCGTTTGTAAGAAATAGACCGAGTAAGGCTATAGTGATATTTGTTTGTTGGTGACAATAAGAGCTACAAGGCCCAGTTGATAGCGTGTATGCTTACGTGCTTCGATTCTCCGTCAGGACGAAACACAATTTTTTTTATATAAAATTTTGTATATATAATTCATAAATTTTTTGGATATATAATTCATAAATAATTCAAAAAAATTGACAAACGTATTTTTCCTACTTTTGTAGTTTAGTCAACGCATGGTTTTAGGTTGAAATCAAATCAATAATAACCCAGCAACAGAAGCGTCGCTCAAAAAGTAGTGAAAATGTTCTCTTTGAATCAGGAAGTGGTGCAACATTGGCGCAGAAGCGATGAATTTAACATTGGCTTGTCATAGGACCGATGTCACACCATTTCAAGAGTCCGTTGCAGCTGAATTTCATCACTTATAAGTTGTGATCCGAAATTCAGTGTTTTGGATGTGAATTAAAAAATTATGTATGATTCGGATAAATAAATAATAATTGTATATTTTTTATGATTTTTAATGCATTTCTAACGCTTGTCTGAAACCATTGACCCACACTATTTACAAACATTCGCAAATTTGTATACCCTCCACCATAGGATGGGGGTTATATAACTTTGTCATTCCGTTTTGTAACACATCAGAAATATTGCTCTTCAGATCCCCATAAAGTATAGTATATCTGGTCCGTGGTGAAATTCTGATTCGATCTAAGCATGTCCGTCGTCCTGCTTGAAATCACCTAACTTCCGAACGAAACAAAGCTATCGACTTGAAACTGGCACAATAAGTTTGCTATTTGATTAGGTCGGATGGTAATAGCATAATGGGCAAATCGGACCACTTTTAGTATAGCCCTCGTATAAACGGACCCTCTAGATTTGCCTTTCGGTCAGGCCTCTAAGAGAAGCATATTTTGCAATGCCGATCTGGCTAAAATTTGTACGTGGCTGTTAGTATATGTGTCTCTAATAACCATGCAAAAAATTGGTCCACATCGTCAATTACATTATATATAGCCCCATAATAAACCGATCCCCCAGATTTACCTCCAGGAGCTAGTGAAGGAGCAAAATACACCCGATCCGGTGAAATTTGGGTCGTGGGCGTTTAATATATGGCGTGAAGCCACCGTGGTGTCAATGGTTTAGCATGCCCGCCTTGCATACACAAGGTTCGTGGTCGATTGCTGTTCGACCGAACACCAAAATTTTTCAGGCGGTGGATTATCCTACCCAGTAATGCTGGTGACACTTTCTGCAGGTTACAAAGCTTCTCTAAGTGTTTCACTAGCAAATGTGGATACGCCGTTCGATCGTCGGCTATAAAAAGGAGTCCTTGACATTGAGATTAAAATGGAATCGGCAAAGTCACTCAGTGAAAAAGAGTAGAAGTTCAACCAAGTGGGTATCACAATGGACTGAATAGTCTAAAGTGAGCCTAATACAATCGGGCTGCACCTAACCGCTATACTAACCTAGTATATGGCGTATAAGAAAAACATGCAAAAATTGGTCCATATCGGTCATAATTATTATAGCCCTCCATACAAACCGTTCCCCAGATTTTACTTCCAGATCCCCTTGGAGGAGCAAATTTCCATTCGATCCGGTTGGAAATTGATACGTGGTGTTACAATATGTTTTTTAACAATCATGCAAGAATTGTCCTATCGGTCCCAGAATTATAGTAGCCCCCATATAAAAAGAAAAAATAACCGATCCCCAGATTTGACCTCCTCGGAGCCTCTTGAAGGAGGCAAAATTCAATCCCGTCTCCTAAATAACCATGCCAAAAATTAGTTCCATTATCGGTTCAATAATTATATATACGGCCCAATAATAAACCGATCTCCAGGTTTGACCACCGAGCTCTTGAAGGAGCAAAATTCATGCCGATCCGGTTGAATATTTGGTACGAGGTGGTCAAGTATATGGCCGTCTAACAACCATGGCAAAAAATTGGTCCATATTATAATATAGCCTCCATATAAACCGATCCCCAGATTTGATGAACCTCCAGAGCCCCTGGAGGACAAAATTCCATGACGATTTCGGTTGAAAATTTGTAGCATTGCTCTAGTATTGGGCAAATAAAAATAAATTATACTCTATAGCATTAACGCAGAACAAAAACCAGGTAAATTGTTTTTCAATCTAACACATTTCCTTTTTGATTGTTCACATAAACCAACGTGCTCTTCTTGAATAAATAAATTAACACAAACAAAAGTAAAATTCGTATTCTCTGTCCATTTCATAAGCAAAAATGCAACAACGCGACTGATGGCGCAAAAATGAAAAATCGGTGTGTACCTACTCAATGGTTTTTATAAAATTCTGTCGCTGTCAAAAAGTTCAAAATTAAAATGGTCACGAAAAAAAATGTACCTGATCTTTATGACATGTAATGGTTCTAGACATGTCTATACGTAACGGTCTATAAAAATACACGCGAAAAAATAATTCTTTCCTCCCAAACGAAATTTTTAGACAACAAAAGTTCGTTTCTCATTTTGCTTTTCGCTGTAAAGGAAGTTTATTTGGAAGAAAAGTATATACTTTTTTGTGATAAAAACGTAATTCTTTTCCAGGATGTAAAGAACAATTTCATAAAGACTTAGCTCAAAAAAAAACATTATTTTCTTGCTAATATGCATTGTCCCTCACTCTTTCTCACATTCCACGAGGATTTTTTAGTTCTTAACACCTTTTTCTGTAGTACCAACAAATGTAGAAGACATTATCACGATTTTATAAAATTTTAAATTTTTTTATACCTTTCGCCTGGATGAGAATCGAGACCGCGGACCATGCACATATGTAAGCCCTAACACCTAACAACTGAGCTATGTAACCTGTTTATGGTCATCAAATAATAAATATCCATATTAAGTTATATTTATCATAGCAACTTGCGGGGGCGCCACACACGAACCGAATAAACAAAGTTTATTTACCGAAAAAACATTTAGTTTGCGCCACCGTGGAGTCAGTGGTAGCTACGTCGAACTCTCATGCCAAAGGGTCGTGGGTTCGATCCCTGCTCGGCCAAAGTTTTTTTTTTTTTGTTTTTGTTTTTTTTTACATAAGTCCAGATATAACGCAGGATTCGAAAAATGTTCTAACATCACATTTGGTACTATATTAAATTTGAACTGTAAAAATGTGTCATTATTAAAGACGCTAAAGTCAGAAAAGAAACAGTGGTTTGATATAAAACAAATGGACTGTGTTGTTATTCAGAAATAACTTTTTTATTGAAAAAAATAAAAATTTTGTAACAAAGAATTTTTTTGGTGATAAAAGTTTTAAAATTCGAAGCAATTCCAAAAAAACTCTAACAAAAGAAAACGGTTCGGTAAACACGTTTTCCAAACGTTTTTTTTCTTTGCGTGTACTTTTTTCCCTGCGAAAAGGTCGAAAATTGATGGTCAGTGTACATCATTTTTCTAGACCATGTAAATGGTCCTCAAATTCTATCAAATGTATATAAGTAGAACATGGTTTTGCGGCATTATGAGAAAACATTTAAATGCTTATTGCCAGCATATCATTTTTCTCTGCTCGAAAATTATTTTAAGAGAAAAAAAAAAGAAAAAACAAAATACATGGATTTCGGGCGACAATTACATGTTTTTTTGTACTGTGCGGGTGGTACATAAGGAACATGGGTATCATAAGCATTTCGGCCGGCACGAACTTACGGCCGGATATACTATATTGTTTTGTGTTTTTTTTAAGCTAAAATTCATGAACTCTTTGTTTTCCTAATAAAAATAATTCTCAGTGTCACCTATGTATTCTGATCGTTAAGAATTAGTTATCGCATCGAGAAAACATTTAACGCTTTTGCAGGGCAATGCTTAACTTTTGTGAGAGATAACAGCTAAATAATTCTACAGAAAAACTCTTAACGAACCATTTTTTCCTCTTTTGCATTGTGCGACGAAGATGCTTTGGTGAGCGATCACAGAATGATGGTCATTATAGATGTAATTAAAGATGCTTCCAGGCAACACTGTTTTGTTAATGGGAAAATCTTGTCAGATTGCCTTTGAAAGGAGACACTTAAATTGTCATGTATTGAATAGCTCCCAAGAGAATATCCAGGGAAATACGTGATACCTCTGATTAGATTCCTAACCACAGGGGTGTCATCGAACTTTGCTGGACATTCTATGAAGGCTATGGAGAAAATTTAGAACAGTTTTAATGTAAAAGGAAGATCCAAAGACGAATTTTAAAACTGAGGTCCTTGTAGAAAATTAAAATCAAATTTTTGAATAAATTTCAGCGAGAAGGGGTGGAGTGTTTTGCATAGAGAGACTCATGGGTTGTATCCCCATCTTCAATATATCAAATATTTCAAAACTTATCTAAGAGGTTTCACATATTGAAAGAAGGTCTTTCTTTGATGTTGAACTACATTTTAGATATTTTAGTTTGTCTAAAATTTTATTTAGGAGGAAAGTATTTTTTCTATGGGTACACTTGACTGTTAAAAGGGGTCCCTCGTAATTCAGGACGAGTAAACAAATCGGATTCCGTAGAAGTTCATCAGATCTAATAACAATGGACTTTGATCTTTTTTCCACACTGAAAAAACAGGAAGAAAGGAAGAAAAAAGTTGGTTAATTTTAGAAAATTTGGTTTATTTTTAGAAAATGTGAACTAAACTGTATTACAATCGCTGAAATAGCATCGCCGAGAATTTTATAAATTTTACGAAAAATTCCTTCATTAAAATTCTTCGTAAATTCTTCATTAAAGAAAAGATAATTTTCATTGATTTTCGTAAATTTATAAACTAAGATAGATCGATATCTCCATTCGAAGTAGCTACGTCTATAAAAGATGAATTTTACTGGAAAGAACTTCAAATTTTTTTTTAATTTCTCAAAATCCTGTATAGATATGCATAATATTCATTTTTTTCGTGTCTTCAAAATCATGTTTCATTCGTCAGGACTTTTTTAAGTATGTTACGCTTCAAAATGAAGTGACACATAGAACGGCATGGCTAAAAATGATTAGGACCACTTTTAGACAAAAGTGGGCAAAGTTTTTTGGCCTTTTGTGGAAATTTTTAAAACCTCTAGTTTTACCCGGCTACGTACAATAATTTAACCATGAACTTTTGATGGAAGTGACAGGATGCAATTCACAACAAATCCGAAATATGAAAAACGAACTCCATCAAAAAATGGCTAAGTCGGCGTACGTGCTGGCCATAAGGACATGCGGGATATATTTAATTCGATTTCTTCAGGGCTTAGATAGAAATTTAAGACTGCGCTTGTAGATATCAAGCGCCTAACGGAACATATTCTCCATTAATTTTTTATACCTCCACCATAGGATGGGGGTAATATTAATTGTCATTCCGATTTGTAACACATCGAAGATATTGCTCTACAGACCCGCCATAAAGTATATATTCTGGGTCGTGGTTGAAATTCTGAAGTCGGATCTAAGCAGGTCCGTCCGTCAACGCGTCTGTGTTTAGTGAAATCACCTAACTTTCCGGAACGAAACAGCTTATCGGACTTTGAAACTTGGCACAGTAAGCTTGATATTATCGATTGTAGGCTCGATGCTATTGAAATGGCCAATCAGTGGTCCACTTTTACGGTATAGCCCCATATAAAGGGACCCTCAGATTTGCTTGGGAGCTGGTGCTAAAGAAGCATATTTCATCCGATTCGAGCTAAATCTTGGTACATGGTTGTTTAGTGTATATGGTCTCTGAACAATGGCAAAAAATTGGTCGCATCGGTCAAATTAACTATATATAGCCCCCTATAAACGAATGCCACAGGATATTGTCTTGAGAGCCTCAACGAGAAAGCAAAATTTCATACGGTCCGGTCTGAACTTTGCGTAATGGTGTTGAATAATATTGTCTCTAACAAACCATAAACAAAATTGGTCACATCGGTCCATAAACATTATATATAGCCCCTATAAATCCAAGTCCCACGATTTTGGCTTTGCGGAGCCTTCAACGAGAAGGCAAATTTCAAGTCCGATCCGGCTGAAAGTTTGGTACATCGAATGTTGGGTAATGCATGACACCGTTCTAAGGCCCAACCGTGCCAGATTGGGTTCATATGCGTCGTCGCATAATTTATACTATAGCCCCATATAAACCGTTCTCTCGCGATTTGACGCTCCGGAGCCCCTTGAAGGAGCAAAATTTTATGCCGACTCCGGTTCAAAATTTGGAACGTGTGTAAGTGCCACTAGCGGCTCTATATGTTCTATATAGCGCCTCTCAATAACGACAAAAATGTCCATATCGTTGAATAAATCATGGTTAGCCACTCGACGGCCAAAAAATATATCCTACCTAAATTTTATTTTCATAGAAAATGTTGTGTCATAAATGTTTATTCTATTGAAAAATTTTGTCAAAACTTATTTCTAACATATATGAAAATAATTGTCAATAATTTTATTTCTATAGAAAATTTTTGAATATTTTTATTTCTATAAAATTTTTTAAAAATTTTATTTTTTTAAGAAAATTTTTGTCAAAATTTTTATTTTTCTATAGAAAATTTTTTCAACATTTTATTAGCTATCAGAAAATTTTGTCAAAATTTTTATTTCTATAGAAAATTTTGTCAAACTGAATTAATACGTATTTAATCGATCTTTGTGTATTTATATATACACAGTATAGACTTACATACCAATTTAGAGACGGTGTTTTTAGGAGGGTCTTTGAATGATACCTTGCCAGTCGGCAATCGTTACCGCAATTTAAGTTAATTCGATAGGAGGCCACGTTGTGACAATGGTTGAATGCCCGCTTTTGGCATACCACAATGTCGTGGGTTCGAATTCCTGCTTCGGCGCGAACACCAGAAAAGTTTTCAGCGGTGACTAATCCACCTCAGTAAATGCTGGTGACATTTCTGAGGGTTTCAAAGGCTCTCTACGTGGTTTCAGTGCAATTTGGTGCCCGTTCGGCCACTCGGCTATAAAAAGGAGGTCCTTGTCATTGAGCTTTAATATGGAATCGGCAGCATTCAGTGATAAGAGAGGAAGTTCGACCAATGTGGTATCACCAATGGACTGAATAGTCTAAGTGATGCCTAGATTACAATCGGGCTCCACCATAATCCTGACTAACCTAAGTAATTCGATTGTGGATGGCTGGTTAGAGAATTTCTACGCAAATCTATGGTGGAGGTTACCATTAAGCTTCTGGCCCTGGGCCCAACTTACGACCGCATATACTTTTCTTGCGTAAAAGTTTCGTACTTTGTAATGAAACTTTTCTTCTTATTCATAGATTTTTGTGCAAGAAGTAATATGCTTCATGAATATTATTACGAATATTCTGGATGTTAAAATTTCCGCTTGCATATAATATTATCTCTAACAATGTGCTTTTAATGGATTTTAAAGTTGATGTAGAACTAAAACAGGGAGAAAACTATGACCACAATAAAGCATAAAGAATTTACTTGAACCAATGACGACGACCATCTTTAACCTTCGTAATGGCACTAAAGATATTTTATAAAATTTTTACACTTCAATTTTTTTCCTTCAAATTAAAAAAAATTCTTTAACAAATGAAAAAGAAATTTCTAATAAATTTTCTCTTAATCTTAGTCGCAAATTTATTCTTTTCGCTCTGTTGGTTAACGCTACCGTTGTAGTTTTAGATCAATGCATTGTTTTAACTGAAGTCAGAAACAACAATAATGATTTAAGAAAAAACAACAATAACCAAAACCAAACGAATGAAGTAAGAGGAAGCACGCTCAAAATAATCCCAGCCAACTGCACTCAAATCGATGATTTGACGGTGGCAAAAGAAAAAGAGATATGTTTGTATAGAATTTTATTTCGCATAAGCCGGGCTATTGTGTAACCTTTTTTACGGAAGGTTCAAGTGTGGTTCACTTTTGGTTTTATTGATGCCTGAATTTATTCTGATAAAATTGGTTGATAGTTTTGTGCGCAAGTAGACGACATCTGGATGAGGAATGTGGTAATATCCGAAACCGTGCGTCTCCAACCATCTTGCAGTCTTATAGGGCATTGCCCCAAATAATTGACAAACATTAATTTCCTTTGTTGGTTAAGCTGGCACTTTGTAGTTAGTCAATGCAACATAGGTTTTAAGCTTAAAAATAAAAAATAAATATTTTGTATATTAACCCAACTTTTTACTTCCTTCCTTCTGTTTTTTCAGGTGTTGGGAAAAACGATCAATATCCACTGTTAATTTAAATGTGATTGAAAACTTCTACGGAATTAAATTTGGTTTACATCACTGTAATTATGAGGGACCCACTTTAACAGCAAAGTGCCACCCATCATAAAAAAATCTTTCTTTCCAATAAAATTTTATGATAAACTAAAATATTAAAATGTAGTTCAAACATCAAGAAAGACCCTTCTTTCATATGTGAAACCTTTGATAACGTTTTGGGAAATATTTGATATATTGAAGATGGGATAACAGACCATCGTCGAGTCTCTCCTATGCGACGCAGAGAAAGGAATAATGATCACAGTCAAACATGTTTGCAAGAGAACAATGTTTTTTGATGGTGACATGTAAATGTTTGTCACTAAAATGTTATTTTCTCTGGTCAAATATAACTGCTTGCCTAGATAGATACATATCCGAGAAATAACAATGGTTGCGAAAACCAATGTTACATGGTCACCACCAAAAATAAATTTCTGTTTAAAAATGTATTTGAATCATATTTCCTTCCTCTGGGTGTCGCAACAACCCGACTCCACCCCCTCTCGCTGAAATTATTCAAAAATTTGATTTAATTTTCTACATACCTCATTTTAAAATTCGTCCTTTGATCATCCTTTACACAAACTTACTCAATGTTCTCCATACTTCATAGATTCCAGCAAAGTTCGATGACTCCCTGTGGTTAGAGTCTAATCAGAGTATCACGTATTTCCATGATATTCTCTTGGAGCTATTCCAATACATAGACAATTTAAGTGTCTCCTTTCAAAGGCAATCTGACAAGATTTTCCCATTAACAAAAAGTGTTGCCTGGAAGCACTGTAATACATCTATATGACCATCATTCTGTGATCGTCACAAAGCATCTTCGTCGCACAATGCAAAAGAGAAAAATGTTCGTAGAGTTTTTCTGTAGAATATTTTAGCTGTTATCTTCACAAAAGTTAAGCATTGCCCTGCAAAAGCGTTAAATGTTTGTTCAGATGGATAACTAATTCTACAGATAGAATACATAGGTACACTGAAAATTTATTTATTAGGAAAAACAAAGTCATTCATTTTTGTTGAATTTTTTTTAGCTTTAATAAGAATATATAATAAATATTCTAGTTATATAACGTTTTTTGCGTTAGTTCGGTCCAGTTTTTTTGTTTTTTTGTTTTTTTTGTTCTCTGGATTTTCTTTATGTATTTCCTTCTGTTCCCTTATGTTACCCACCCGCACAGAAAAAACAATGTACTTGTCGCCGATCCATGTCTTTTGTCTTAGTTAAAAATAATTTTCGAGCAGAGAAATATGTTGTCTGGGAATAAGATTTAAATGGGTCTCCAAATGCGCAACATGTTCTATTATATCCATAAGAATTTGAGACATTACATGGTCAGGAAAATGATGTACTGACCATACTCAATTTTTTCGAGCTGTTCGCAGGGAAATATTGTTTATAGCGTTACGTTAGACATGTCTAGCTAGAACCCATTAATGTCCTAAAGATCATGTACATTTTTCGTGACCATTTTAATTTTTGAACTTTTTGCAGCGAAAGAAATTTTATAAAAATTGCAGTAGTACACACGAATTCATTTTGCGTCAATCAGTCGTGTTTGATTTTTGACTTGGAATGGACAGAGAATACGGAATTACTGGTGTTTTGTGTTAATTTTTATTTTATCTCCAGAAGAAGGACGTGGGTTTTATGTGAACAACAAACAAGGAAGTGTCTTGAAAAAACATTACTGGTTTGTTCTGTCATCTTTGCTTATGGTTAATTTAATTTATTTGCCCAATCTAGAGCAATGGTAGGCAAATTCACCACGATCGGATGAATTTTGCTCCTGCCAAGGCTTCTGGAGGTCATATCTGGGGATGGTTTAATATTGGAGGTATATATTAATTATACCATTTTTGCAATGGTTGTTAGAAGGGCCATATACTGACACCGCAGTCGCGCGCCACAAATTTCAACTGGATCGATGAATTTTGCTCCTTACAGAGGCTCGGGGGTCAAACTGAGATCGGTTATATTTGGGCTATATATAATTCATGACGATATGGACTTAGAATTTTGCATGGTATATTAGAGACGGATGAATTTTGCTTGCTTCAGAGGCTCCGGGTCAAATCTGGGACATGTTTATATGGGGGCTAATATATTAATGGCCCGATATACCAATTTTTTCATTTGTTAGAGACCATATACTTTACAACACATTACTGAATTTCCATACTCGACGGATGAATTTTGCTCCCTTCAAGAGGCTCCCGCGAGGTCAAATCTGGGGATCGTGTTATATGGGGGCTATATAAATCTGTGACCGATATGGACCAATTTTTGCAATTGATTGTTAAG
>PGFW01047478.1:0-11944 GCA_003123925.1 Haematobia irritans | reverse complement strand
ACTTCCTAATATAATATTGGTTTTTAACCAGGAACAGTGGTTACAAAAACAAAATGTAGTAAAGGTAGATGTCGGCGCGAATCGTCATAATATCATTCCTAAACCCAACCATACTGGATTTGTGGGGTATCATTATTATTAGGTTGGAGATAGCCGCATTCCATAATTAGAAACATTAAGGATAACTGTTTATGGGAGTTTTCGTTTCCTAATGTGAAACATATTTTAATAATTAGGCAGCTATATTGTTCGACTTTGCATTCTACAGAGTTAGTATGTCACTCAATGTGAGTCCAGTTATTAAACAAGTATATACGGCAGTAAGTTCGGCCAGGCCGAATTATATGTAACCCTCCCACCAAATGGATTTGCGTAGAAACTTCTACTAAAGACTGTCCCATCCACGAATCGAAGTTACTTGGCGTTGCGGTAACACTTGCCGATGGCAAGGTAATCTTAAAACTTCTTAGCAACGGTTTTTGATAAATTGTAAGATAGTTCATAACGGGGTATACATTAAACAAAAGGTCGATTTAAAATGACGGTAAATAGTTCAGTTTGACAAAATTTTCGGATAGAAATAAAATCCAATGAAGGACTGGGGAATTTTTCCCAATTTAAAAGTATGATCTTAATATTTATTAAGTTTTTGTACGCAATAAAGAATACATACAACCGAATGAAAAAAAAACTACAAGGATTGATGGCAACAACAAAAACAATGACGTGAAGTCTAAGTAAGATTTTCCACTTCCACAAAAGTTCGGAGGTACCACCAGTAATCATAAGCTTTTGTTGGGTAATAGTTACAAAATGTATGTTGCACAAATTTTCTATAGGAATTAAAATTTGAACAAAATTTTCTATAGTTAATAAAATGTCGACAAAAATTTTCTATAGTAATAAAATTTGTTTAAGCAGCAAATTTTTCTATAGAGAAATAAAGATTTTGGTAGATTATTTTTGGGGATCAGCTATATATAACGTACTTTTATGGAATGATGGATAAGGGATAAAGGAAAAATTGGGAAGGAAGGGGAATACGCAATATGGACCAATTTTTGGCATGGGTTGTTAGCTGGCCATATACTAGCGCAATATACCAAAATTTCAACGCACCGTAGCAAATTCAAACCGAATCGGATGAATTTTGCTTCCTGCAAGAGGCTCGAGGTCTAAATCTGGGGATTCGGTTTTATATGGGGCTATATTATAATTATGGACGGCGATATGGACCCAATTCTTGCATGGTTTGAGATCCATATACTACACCGTTGTCGCTAAATTTCACACACGAATCGGATGAATTTTGCTCCTCTAAGAGCTTCGGAGGTCAATATCTGGGGATCGGTTTTAATATGGGAGCTATATAATAATTATGAACCGATATGGACCCAATTGTTTGCATGTTTCTAGAGACCAGATATACTTAGCAATATGTACGCAAATTTCAGCCGAGATCGGATGAAATATGGGGGCTATAACGTTAAAGTGGATTGATATTGGCCCATTTATGACCATCCGACCTACATCGATAATAACAACATAACTTTGTGCCAATTTTTGAAAGTCGATAGCTTGTTTCGTTTCGAGATAGCGTGATTTGGAACAGACGGACGAGACGGAAATTGCTTAGATCGGACCTCAGAATTTTCCTCCACGACCCAGAAATATAATATACACTATTAATGGGGTCTTAGAGCTAATAATCTCGATGTGTTACAAACGCAGATGACAAAGTTAAGTGTACCCCCCATCCTACGGTGGAGGTATAAAAAATAAGGAAATAGCTGCAATTAGTGCTTGGCAAAAATTCATTAGAATTATGGCTTTCGAATTGCTCCCCACCCCACCATAGTTCTCCAGATTGGCCTCCCATCGACTTTTTCTTGTTCTCAGACCTCAAAAGGATGCTCGCAGGGAAAAAAAATTGGCTGCAATTGAAGGAGGTGAATCGCCCGAAACTGAGCCTATTTTGATGCAAAACCAAAGAGTAGCTACCGAAAATGTACAAAAAATGAAAAGGTCGTTGTATCGCTCTTAAGAGAGAACTATGCTTGAATAAAAAAAACGATTTTTGCAAAAATGTGTTTTTCGTTTGTTAGAAGCAGTGGACTTATCAGCCAACCTTACTTTATTTCACAAAATCTTATATAGCAAAATTGGAAGCTCTATCAACTAAAATCATTTTTTTTTTTTTTTTTTTTTTTTTATATAAGCAAGATGAAGCTTTTCAGCCCAACAGTCGTAAGACAGCCATGAAGCAATGGATCATAAAGAAGGGTGCGTAATCATTCACACAATAGAGATGAGTGAGGGTTTATCATGCAACCGCGTGATGGAAAACCCATTCAAGGGCAAGCAGAAAAACAATCTAAAAAAACAATGGCCAAACAATTTTACTATATATATATTACCACCATATCGAATATATTCTTAGCCATATAAATATTCGTTATGTTCCTCGCCTATGTGCAAACCTCTTATCGTCATTCATAGCCTCCTTTTTCATTAGAGATTTTCTAAACAAATGAGTCTCGAATCCTCCTGCTATAATAAAGGCACGCAGCCCATTGTTATTTAACACTCCAAAATTAAATGCAGATGACTCTGCATTCCTTAGGATAATATAGATGTCCTTACATATAAGTGGGTCCTTTTCAAAAAACTAAAAACTCATTACCCGAACCACGTGGGCTTTGATGGACGGAGCACCTGTTTTTTCGTCCATACATACTTGTCCTGGCAATTTTTTGACGAGAATTGCTTACTATAAATTCATTCAATCCAATAGGAAATGAGCATGAGAATAACAACTTTTTTGTTATTATCGAATTCATTTCATTGGCAATTTTGAAAACTATAAAATCATCTTGAGTGAATAACAAACAGCATGGTGATTTTCATATCCTGTCATCAAAAGTATATGAGCGGTTGGTACATGTCCTTTCTTGCTCAAAGTACATTAATCGATAAGAACCTTCTATTTGGATTGGATTGGTTCCCAAAGATTGGTAACACTATTTAAGGATTGGTATTTGATTCCTTATCAAAGGCAACATGATTTAACCTTTTGATAGAGTCAAAAACAAAAATATTTAAAACTAATTATTAAAACAAGTATAGTACACGCACTTAAGTTCGTCGGGCCGAATCTTAAATACCCACCACCACCATGAACCAAATATTAGCGTTCCTTTGAAAATTTCCAGGAGAAGCTGAGGACTTGAGAGACAATTCCAGAAGATAAATTTAAAGATTTCACCTATGAGGACTGATGTCAGATTCTGGATTAATAAAGAACCATTTTTTTGTTTGAAGTTTTAGAGAAATCATTAAACATCTCTTGTAGTGTGCAAGAAAATTATGAATAACGTCTTGATATGAAATTTAAATCTGTAGAAGTAAAATCTGGGACATTTTACATATGAGTTTCAAGCAATTTTCATGGATTCAGTGCGCCTTCTACACCCTCAAAGAAGTCAGTCGCTCTAATGAGGCATACCCAATGGACCGATAAAAAACTTAATCCCAATCTCGTTTTTGTGAGCCCGAAAATACCAGAATAATTTCAATTCAGGCAAATAGATAAAAACTACGGTTTCTAGAAACCCAAGGAGTTTAATCGGGAGAATGCGTTCTTTTGGGGGCTATACTAAAAATATTGAACCGATACTCACCGTTTTCGGCACACCTCTTTATGGAACCTCGAAAATACTCTAGATTTCAATTTTCAGGCAAATAGGAAAACGTTAGGATTACTAAGAAGCCCGAAGAAGTAAAATCGGGGAAATCGGTCTATTTGGGGGCATACCAAAATATGACCGATACTCACCATTTACGGCACACCTCTTTATGGTCCTAAAATAACCTCATAGATTTCCAATTTTAAGACAAATTGGATATAAGACTACGGTTTCTATAAGCCCAAGACCACCCAAAATTGGCGAGTCGTTTTATATGGGGACATACAAAAACATGGACGTCACAATTTTTGGCACACTATATTTGTGGTCCTACAATACCTCTTAGAATTTCCAGATGTCAGGTAAGATTGAAAAAAACCTGCGGTTTCTATAAGCCCAAGAAGTTAAAATCGGAGATCGTCGTATATAGGCGGGCTAATACCAAACCATGGACTCGATGCTCAACCATTTGGGCACGCCTCTTTAACGGTTCTAAAGTACCTTTTGATTTCCAAATTCAGGATATAATTTGGCATAAAGTAACTGCGATTTCTATAAGTCCAAGAAGTAAAATCGGGAAGATCGGTCCTATAATGGGGGCTAAACCCAAAATATGGACCGATACTCACACATTTTTGGTCACACGTATTTGTGGTCCTACAATACCCTCTAGAGTTCCAATTTCAGATAAAAGTTGAATAAAAAACTGCGGTTTCTATAACCAAGAAATAAAAATCGGGAGATCGGTCTAATGGGGGCTAATAACCAAAACATGGACGCGATACTCACCAGTTTTTGTCACACCTCTTAAATGCTCATAAAAATACCTCTAGGTTTCAAAATTTCAAGGCAAATTGGAATAAAAAACTGCGGTTCTATAAAGCCCAGAATAAAATCGGGAGATGGTCTATGGGGGCTATACAAAAACATGACCGATACTCACACAATTTTTTGGCACACCTCTTAACGTCATAAAATACATATAGATTTCAGAAATTTCAGGCAAATTGGAAAAAAACTTGCAGTTTCTATAAGCCGCAAGAAGTAAAATCGGTAGATCGTCTATATGCGGGCTAATACCAAAATATGGACCGATAGCTCACCATTCTACGGCACAGCCTCTTTATGGTCACTAAAATACCTCTAAGATTTTCCAATTTTAGACAAATTGAGTAATGACTACGTTTCTATAAGCCCAAGAACGCAGCCCAAATCGGGAAGGTCGTTTTATATGGGGACCATAAACCAAAACATTGGACCGATACTCACAATTTTTGGCACACATATTTGTGGTCCCCTACAATACCTCTCTAGATTTCCAATTCAAGGTAAATTGAAAAAAACCTGCGGTTTCTATATAGCCCAAGAAAGTATAAATCGGAGATCGGTCTATATAGGGGCTATATCCAAACTATGGACGGATACTCACCGTTTTCGGCACACCTTCTTTTGACCCCGAAAAAATAACCGTCTAGATTCCAATTTTCAGGCAAATAGGAAATAAAACTTCGATTCTAAGAAGCGCCAAGAAGTAAAGGTCGGGGAATGAAATCGGTCTATATGGCGGGCTATAACGCAAGAATATGGACCGATACTCACCATTTAAACGCACACCTCTTTATGTCTAAATACCTCTAGATTTCCAATTTTAGACAAATTGGATAAAGACAGCGGTTTTATAAGCCCAAGGACCCCGAAATCGGGAGGTCGTTTTATATGGGGACATACCAAATACATTGGCCGATTACTCAACAAATTTTTTGGGGCACACCATATTTGTGGTCCTACTAATACCTCTAGATTTCCAATTTCAGGTAACAATTGAAAAAACCTGCGGTTTTCTATAAGCCCAGTTAAGAATCGGGAGATCGTCTATATGGGGGCTATACGCAAAACATGGACCGGATTACCACCATTTTTGGCACACTTCTTTTATGGCAAATAAAATACTTCCTAGATTTAATTTCAGGCAAATTGGATTAAAAACTATGAATTTCTATAAGCCCAAAGACCCCAAATCGGGAAAAGGTCGTTTTATATGGGGACTATATCAAGAACCTGGACCGCATATAAAGGCCCATCTTCCGAACTTGACGCTGCCTGGCAGAACAAAAAGACGAGTTTGTGCAAAATTTTCAGCACGATTGCACTTATCACCGTCCGATGCTGGTGTAACCTTAAAAATCGATCTGTACCATAATACTCCAAACATTTTCTGCTTCAAGCATATATATTTTCAGAATTTGTTTAAGACAAAAAAAAATTACTTGTACTGTCAATACATATTTATGTTTTCACCTTAAGCATTTTTTTTTAGGAATCCGAATAGGCAATTCCCTTTTCTTTTTATACCCCTCCATCATATCACTGAAAAAAATATTGTCGTGAGGTCAAGAGATTTCATGTCTTTAAAATACGAATGCAAATTTTGTCTTAAGTAATAGAAGACGCATTTCTCTAATATAATAAGTTTTTTTTCGTTTGTTCCAAAAGTCTTTAAAATTTAATGAATTGTCCTTTAAGATTTGTTGTCCTTTTTGCTTCGTTGACTCAACAAGCAAAATCGTTCCAAAATATAAAGACATGTTTTTCAACACTTTATTTTAAAGACGGTTTTTTACTTGAACATAGCATAATTTCTACTTAGAAGCTCGAGTTCCCAATTTGGAAAAATAAAGTTTGTCCCGTTAACTCGTTGTAAAGGACTTTGATAGCATATGAAGATAAAAAAGCTGACAAAACGAAAAACTTAAAATTTGCTTCCTAGAAGCAAGTACACAAAACCTAAATTTAAAAGAGAAATTGTGTCTAAAAGATCCTAACTTGTATTCTCCGCTTTTTGGCTCGGAATGAATACCAAAATTTTTAAAGTAATATCGGGAAACAACTTGAACCGGCAATTCTTTTTTTTCTCAATGATGGATGGGGTATATTAACTTTGTCATTCCGTTTGTAACACATCCGGAATATGCTCTAAAGACCCCATAAAGTATATATATTCTGGGTCGTGGTGAAATTCTGAGTCGATCTAAGCATGTCCGTCCGTCTGTTGAAATCACGCTAACTTCCGAACGAAACAAGCTATCGACTTGAAACTTGGCACAAGTAGTTGTTATCGATGTAGGTCGGATGGTATTGAAAATGGGTCATATCGGTCCACTTTTACGTATAGCCCCCATATAAAGGGACCCTCAGATTTGGCTTGTGGAGCCTCTAACAGAAGCAAATATTTCATCCGATCCGGCTGAAATTTGGTACATGGTGTTGGTATATGGTTTCTAACAACCATGCAAAAATTGGTCCACATCGGTCCATAATTATATATAGCCCCCATATAAACCGATCCCCAGATTTGGCTTGCGGAGCCTAAAAGAGAAGAAAATTTCATCCGATCCGGCTGAAATTGGTACATGTGTTGTATAATGGTGTCTAACAACCGTGCAAAAATTGGTTCATATCGGTCCTTAATTATATATAGCCCCCATATAAACCGATCCCCAGATTTGGCTTGTGGAGCCTCTAACAGAAAGATATTTCATCCGATCCGGCTGAAATTTGGTACATGGTGTTGGTATATGGTCTCTAACAACCGTGCAAAAATTGGTCCACATCGGTCCATAATTATATATAGCCCCCATATAAACCGATCCCCAGATTTGGTTTGCGGAGCCTCAAAGAGAAGCAAATTTCATCCGATCCGGCTGAAATTTGGTACATGGTGTTGGTATATGGTCTCTAACAACCATGCAAAAATTGGTCCACATCGGTCCATAATTATATATAGCCCCATATAAACCGATCCCCAGATTTGGCTTGCGGAGCTCCAAAGAGGAAGCAAATTTCATCCGATCCGGCTGAAATTTGGTACATGGTATTGGTATATGGTCTTAACAACCGTTGCAAAATTGGTTCAATCGGTCCATAATTATATATGGCGCCCATATAAACCGATCCCCAGATTTGGGTTGCGGGGCCTCAAAGAGAAGCAAATTTCATCCGATCCGCCTGAAATTTGGTACATGATATTGGTATATGGTCTCTAACAACCATGCAAAAATTGGTCCACATCGGTTCATAATTATATATAGCCCCCATATAAACCGATCCCCAGATTTGGCTTGCGAAGTCTCCAAGAGAAGCAAATTTCATCCAATCCGGTTGTAATTTGGAACATGGTGTTAGTATATGATCTTTAACAACCGTGGCAGAATTGGTCCATATCGGTCCATAATTAATTATAGCCCCATATAAATCTTCTCCAGATTTGACCTCCGGAGCTCTTGGAGGAGCAAGAATTCATGCGATCCGGTTCAAAATTAGGACGTTGGTGTTAGTATATGGTCGCAACAACCATACCAAAATTTGTCCAATCACACAAAATTGGTCCATATCGGTTATAATCATGGTTGCACTAGATGCCAAAATAATCTACATTTTATAAGAAAATTTCAAAATTTTATTTCATAGAAATTTTGTCAATTTATTTCGAGAAAATTTTTTAAAATTTTATTCGGTTCATAATAAAATTTTCATCATTGGTCAAATTTTATTTCTATAGAAAATTTTGGTCAAAATTTTATTTACTATAGAAAATTTGTTTCAAATTTATTCGGTTCATAATCATGGTCCACTCGGCAAAAATAATCTACAAGATTTTATTTCTATAGAAAATTTTGTCAAAAGTTTATTTCTATAGAAAATTTTGTTAATATTTTATTTCTGTAGAAATTTTGTCAAAATTTCTTTCTATAGAAAATTTTGTCAAAATTTTATTTCTATAGAAAATTTTGTGAAAATTTTATTTCTATAGAAAATTTTGTTAAAATTTTATTTCTGTAGAAAATTTTGTCAAAATTTTATGTCTACTTTGTCAAACTGAATTATATACGTATTGGATCGATCTTTTTTGATTTAATATATATCACGTATGGACTTACATACAATTTAGAAGATGGTGTTAGGAGGTTTTAAGATACCTTGCCATCGGCAAGCGTTACCGCAACTTAAGTAATTCGATTCGGGATGCAGTGTTTAGAAAGAGTTTTTACGCAATCCATGATGGAGGGTACATAAGCTTCGCCTGGCCGAACTTCACGGCCGTGTATATTACTCTGTATTTTTTTACTTATTCGCTGGTCGAATATGCTTTAACCCAAATGTTCCCTATCGATACATTTGTATCTTAACGATCACCCCATACCGGTATATCTGGTATTTAAATCTCAACCGATTTCGATGAAATTTTGCCCACTGTAAGGGTGTTTAATAAGATTACTTTGTTGCTAAATTTGACGACAATCGTTTACTATAAAAACACCCATTTATCGAAATCGGGCGATATATTTGGAAACTATATCTAAATCTGATTTCTACATTGTACCAAGAATCCAGAGAACACCAAACACGTGGAGGAACTTAATGGGTAAAACGACTAAGGAGGTGTTTCTGAGTCGATGGGAAGCTATGGCTACCTCAGTAATACGACCATGGATTTTGGTGTCATACGCCTTTAAACTTGAGGTGTGCACATGACATGAATATGAATCACGAAAATTTCGTGACTCACTCGTGAGTCACGTTGATGGCAACGGCGTGAGTGGGCGTGAGCGTGATTATCAGACCAAAAGTAGTGCGTAAACATGAGTCACGAAAATAATTTTTTCATGAGTGTGCGTGACTAACGAAATTCGGAAAAATAGCTCCACGAAAAAATACCCGCCCAACGGACAAAAACGCTTACGAGATGAATTCATTTACAATTTTAGTGATACCTGGGATGTTAAAAGTTAATAACACTCTCGATTTTAATCATGCCATATTTTCAACCAAGTCTCTAAGGTAAATTAGTCATAAAATTTTTCGTGAGTCAATACATTTTTCGTGAGTCACGATATTTTTCGTTTACTTGAATCCAAAGATTTTGACCTTCCTTTAAGGATTTTGGTATTGATTTCGAGCCAAGAGATGTGGCTTCCTTTAAAATAAGACTTTGTAACGACCTATGTGGCTTTCCACCTAGGATCAATAAAATTGAAAATATAATAGGGATTTCATTTATCGAATTTTCATTCTCTTTTCGCGGTAATATTAAAAGCTATTCACTGTACAATAAATGGTACTATAAAATCCAAATTTAAACGGATACTCAAAGTAAACAAGTATATACGGCCGTAAGTTCGGCCAGGCCGAAGCTTATGTACCCTCCATCATGGATTGCGTAGAAACTTCTTCTAAACACTGCCATCCAGAATCGAATTACTTAAGTTGCGGTAACGCTTGCCGATGGCAAGGTATCTTAAAACCTCCTAACACCATCTTCTAAATTGTATGTAAGTCCATACGTGATATATATTAAATCAAAAAAATCGATCCAATCGAGTTATAATTCAGTTTGACAAAGTAGACATAAAATTTTTAACAAAATTTCTACAGAAATAAATTAATTAACAAAAATTTTCTTAAAATAAAATTTCACAAATTTTATAGAAATAAAATTTTGACAAATTTTCTATAGAAAGAAAATTTTGACAAAAATTTCTACAGAAATAAAATTTTAACAAAATTTTCTATAGAAATAAACTTTTGACAACATTTTCTATAGAAATAAAATCTTGGTAGATTATTTTTTGCTCGAGTGGCAACCCATGATTATGAACCCGAATAAAATTTGAACAAAATTTTCTATAGAAATAAAATTTTGACAAAATTTTCTATAGAAATAAAATTTTGACAATGATGAAAATTTTATTATGAACCGAATAAATTTTAACAAAAATTTTCTCTAGAAATAAAATTTTGACAAAATTTTCTATAGAAATAAAATTTTGGTAGATTATTTTTGGCTCTAGTGGCAACCATGATTATGAACTGATATGGACCAATTTTTGGTGATTGGACCAAATTTTGGTATGGTTTGTTGCGACCATATGATCTAACACCCAACGTGCCTAATTTTGAACCCGGATCGCATGAATTTTGCTCCTCCAAGAGGCTCCGGAGGTCAAATCTGGAGAACAATTTATATGGGGGCTATATATAATTATGGACCGATATGGACCAATTCTGCCACGGTTGTTACAGATCATATACTAACACCATGTTCAAAATTACAACCGGATTGGATGAAATTTGCTTCTCTTGGAGACTTCGCAAGCCAAATCTGGGGATCGGTTTATATGGGGGCTATATATAATTATGGAACCGATGTGGACCAATTTTGCATGGTTGTTAGAGACCATATACCAATATCATGTACCAAATTTCAGGCGGATCGGATGAAATTTGCTTCTCTTTGAGGCTCCGCAACCCAAATCTGGGGATCGGTTTTATGGGCGCTATATATAATTATGCCGATGTAGACCAATTTTTGCACCGGTGTTAGAGACATAATACCATACCATGTACCAAATTTCAGCCGGATCGGATGAAATTTTCTTCTCTTTGAGGCTCGGCAAGCCAAATCTGGGAATCGGTTTATATGGGGGCTATATATAATTATGGACCGATGTGAACCAATTTTTGCACGTTTGTTAGAGACCATATACCAACACCATGTACCAAATTTCAGTCGGAATCGGATGAAATTTTGCTTCTCTTTTAGGCTCCCGCAAAACCAAATCTGGGGATCGGTTTTATATGGGGGCCTATAATATAATTATGGACCGATGTGAACCCAATTTTTGCACGGTTTGTTAGAGACCATATACCAACACCATGTACCAAATTTCAGCCGGAATCGGATGAAATTTCTTCTGTTAGAGAGGCTCACACAGCCAAATCTGAGGGTCCCTTTATATGGGGGCTATACGTAAAAGTGGACCGATATGGCCACTTTTCAATACCATCCGACCTACATCGATAACAACTACTTGTGCCAAGTTTCAAGTCGATAGCTTGTTTCGTTCGAAGTTAGCGTGATTTCAACAGACGGACGGAACAGTGCTTAGAATCACTCAGAATTTCAACCGACCGACCAGATATATATACTTTATGGGGTCTTAGAGCAATATTTCGATGTGTTACAAACGGAATGACAAAGTTAATATACCCCCATCCTATGATGGAGGGTATAAAAATGTTTTCATAATTTCCAAAAAAACTTTAAACCAAAGATGCCAAATCCTCAAAATAAGTCTTGGCCTATATGAGAAGCGTTTTTATCTTAAATTTTAAGATTCGAAATTTCCGTAAATTTTAAAGTTTCTCCCTGATCAAGAATAAAGTATATATTTATGTAGTCGTAATCGGTATTGTCGATA
>PGFW01047477.1:11204-35242 GCA_003123925.1 Haematobia irritans | reverse complement strand
GGATCGAATGTTATGTACTCAACACCGATGGATGGTATAACACAATTTTTAATAAATATTGGTTATGACGCTTGACAATTAGCATAACTACATACCTCTAATTATGGTTACGATATTGATCATCTTTCTGTGTTTCTTAGAGGTTAATACGGCTTCGCAGGCTTTCAAGTCATAAGTAAAACTTTAAGATTGTCTACATATATGGAGTCCCGAAATGGCACAATTTTTGTGTGGGCTATGAGGTCTGATGTGTGAAAAATAAAACCTTCAGGAGACACTCCAACACTCGTTTGTGGATTTCTATATATAGTTGATTTATCCATTTCAATATCTGGAGAGCTGTAGCAAATATACAGTTTTATGTGCTACGTTTTAAAGCCAATGTCTTTCACTCGTTTTAATAACTAGCCCTGATTTCAATAGACGGACACAACGGACGAAATCAGGAAAATTTTTAATTATCAAATAATATTGGAAGTTTGCCTAAGCTTCGAAATTAAATACTACTGCCATTGCCTTGCAAACCATTTTCGATCCATCGTAATAACTGGTCAGGTCTCCAAAATGTTAGGACGTATACATTCCTTCGCAATCTTCTATACTTGGAACTACTCGTTTTTAACTTGTCTTCATATACCATGGTGAAAATCGCCATAAAATCTCTGAATATCTTGTCCAATTGAAAGTAAATTGAGTTCCGTGGTGTCTGCATATCTGCATTTTCGACTGAGTCTAGCCTCTCGGTCTCTTGTGTATCACCCTTCCGTGTCTCCTGATATGCAGATCACGGGGAAGCAGACCTCACATCATTACTCTAAGCAATGATGGCCGTGTTCTCATTTCAGCCAGTCATATAAATAGGACCGTTCTGTTTATTATGTTGAACTTTTGCAGATGATTCCGATTGGATCGTAATCATGTAGCTACAGGTTCTTTTAACTTCAGTATACAGCCATGGAAAGAGGGAGGAATTCATTCCCAACGTCCCACGTAGGTCTTCTTTAGTCTAACATTGTGATTCTCTAGCCAGCTTGAGTCTAGAAGTCTAAAGGCAACTCCTAAATACTTATGGCCAATTTTGCAGAGAATTAATCTCGTTTCCTTGAAATGTTGTCTTATAACCCGGTGGGTTTTCTCCCCCTATGTGAGGAGTAATAGGAGCCGTTTTTTTCTTTGGTTAACACCTAGGATAGGTTAGGTATATAGTGTAGTCCGATATTTCAGGCTAACTTAGACTATTCAGCTCCATTGTGATACTACATTGGTGAACTTCTCTCTTTCACTGAGTGCTGCCCGATTCGCATGTTATGCTCAATGACAAGGGACCTACTTTTATAGCGAGCCGAACAGCTGTTCAATTTGCAGTGAAACACTTAGAGACGCTTTGAAAACACCTCAGAAGTGTCACCTGCATTACCTGAGGTGGGATAATCCACCGCTTGGAAAAAACTTTTTGGTGTTCGGTCGAAAGCAGGAAATCGAACCCACGACTTTGGTGTAATGCAGGCGGGGCATGCTAACCGATTGCACCACGGTGGCTTCCAAGACGCATAAGAACCGCCAAACGAATATTTTAAAGACTTTTCAATCGACCTTCTCGCCGCGGACGAAATATTCCTTTTAAATTCAATTTTTCAATTTTTCGTGAACATTTCCATTTCATTTTGTTACCGTACGTTCACGATTTTGGAACGTAATTTTGTCTATTAGTGAAAGGCGAATCCAACAATAAAATGAAACTGTATGGCTGGAATAAATTGTTCAGCTTGTCAGAATGATAGGTTTAGAAATGATTAGGATACCTGAAGTTGGTTGCAAACAGTGTAATGTTTTTCGAGGCGGTGATACTTTTGTGCCACTTTTTATCTAATAATCTGCCCCCTTTTTAATTACCTTCATTTGTAGTGTAATCTTTACACATTTCGATATGCAAAATAGCTTTAAGATTACACAGCACTCTAAAAAAAATCTCTTCTTTAACATATGTTCAGAACATATTTTGCAGGAAGCCCATATATTATTGCATACTGCCGAAACATTAATATTGTTTGTTTTATGTGACATTATTATATGTTTGGAAGCATTTTGAGCCAAGAAATATTATATGCCTTGGAAGAATTTTTTTCCGCAACACGATTGGTCGCTCATTTCCCTAACGATACTCGTAATTTTTCACTTTCCAGCGAAAATTTTTAGTTTATTGGCAACCTTTCTCTGTAATAACAAATAATGTTGAATGAAATTATTCCACTTTTATAAAATTTTTTTAAATTTTTACGCTTTTCGCCTGACACGGAGAAATGCGAAACCGAGGACCATACGTTTGTAAGCCCACAACTATCCACTGGCTACGTAGGCTTGTTATAGTCACCAGTAGACTAATTATCGTTTTAGTTCATTTATATAGGCATAGTTTGCAGCGCCCACGAGCCATGCAAAACATAACATTATTTAACAGAAACATACATTTGTTTTGCACACGTGGAGCAGTGGTTAGCATGTCTGCCTTGCGATGGAAAGGGGTCGTGGGTTCAAATCCCTGCTCCGACCGAACCATTTTTTTTTTTTTTTTTTTTATTTAACATTTATATTTATACTATAATTAATTTTTTAAATGAAACATCGAAATGTGCGTTATAAAGATTTATAGTCAGTAACAGTGCTTGATATAAAACGAAATTGAATGATTTTTGGATCAAAATATCATTTTTTATTGCAAAAATGACAATCTTGTAATAAAAACTGGTTTTTTGTACAAAACTTTTAAAATTTGGAAGAGTTCAAACTAACACAAGAAGACGTGGAGTCGAAGTATAAACCACATACATAATTTCATAATATAAACATAAATTTTAATTTTAGGAGTGAACAGTTTTTACTAGGCATTTAACACCCATCGCTCTAAATTCCTTTTATTTTTCTTTAATAATTCATTTTAAAGAAATTCATAACTTTTTAAATTGTTTTTAGCTGTACAAAGTCGAACTTAATGCCGCGCTTTTAATATTGATGTGTCCGTCAACATCCTCGTGGACTTACTTTTTAATAAAGAGAAAACTAAACTTTGTTTTTTTTAGGCATTTTCTGGTGTAATTTTTTCACATATTTCCCTCCTTATTTCAATTTTACCTTCCAACTCTAAAAAGAGTTAAGTGGCGCCTTTCGTTTAATTTTATGAGACCCGCTGATTTCTTTTAACGAACGCAGAAAAAATTGTACCATAATGCCAAAATGATAACAAAACACATGTCCACACATACATAAAATGCTGGCTCCTGCAAGGCGAAAACAATAAGCTGTTTGTTTTTTCAAGATGTCTATTTCTTGGTTCAGAATGTATATTCTCTTTATTCAAATGAAATAATATTTAGACTTAAACATATCAAATTTTTGGCCTTATCCATAAAACAGTTTCCGAGAAACGAACATACAAAGCGGTTTTCACAGAAAAAATTGTTCTCTTTTGGACTCTTTTTTGGCTGTGCTATATTGATATCTTTCGTCACATCTCCGTTCATGCTCTTATTTCTCTCTATACTCTTGTCGCTTTGAATAAAATATCACACATAGTATTTTAGTTGAAATTGTAAATTTATAATATGTTTGTATTCACACATATGATTTTTATGAAACATTCATGCCCGCCAAACATAATATGATTCTAACATATTAACATAGATGTCCCAAAACATTTAGTGTTAGTTTTAAGGAAATTACATGTTCGCGACTTAAATATAATGTGGTTTTAAAATCGTGCCCGAAACACAATTTTGTTTATATCGGAACATATGAAAAAACATATTTTTCTCACAGTGCAGGTATGATCGATCTAAACAAATAATCGGTTTCACGAATCGAATATGCTGAAAATTTATTCTAGAGGTAGATAAGCGTGTTGATATTAAATTTCAGTTTATTTTATAATCCCTCCACGCATGGATGGGGGTGTATTAACTCTTGTCGATTTCCACTTGTAACACTTCGAATATTGGCTCTAAGACCCCATAAAGTGTATATATATATATATATATATATATTATATATATATATATATATATATATATATATATATATAATATATATATTGATATATATTATATATATATATATATATATATATATATATATATACACCCTCAAAAAAAATCGCTTCTTTAACATATGTTCCAAAACATATTTTGCAGGAAGCACATAATTATATTGGATACTGCCGAAACATTAATAGTTTGTTTTATGTGAGCATATTATAGTGTTTGGAAGCATTTTGAAGTCGCAAAAATAGTATATGCTTTTGAATGAATTCGCTCAAGAATATTTGTGCTCATTCCTCACATAATTTTCACATTCGCCAACGAAATTTTTGAGTTCTTCGAATCTTTTCTGTAAACAAAATATACTGTTTTTTTGCAAATGTCTTTTCTCTTGGTTCCGAATGTCTCATTCTCTTAATTCCGAATATTATCTAAGTATTCAAAGTTTAAATAATATTTAGGAACTTAAGCTTATTAAGTTTTTTGGCCTTATCATGAAACAGTTTTCGAAACAACATAACAGCGGTTTCACAGAAATTGGCTCTCATCTTCATTCTCTCGCTGAGCGTTATGTTGATATCTTTCGTCAACTCTCCGTTTCCATCTCTATTTCTTTCTAATATACTAACTCTCTCTCTGTCCGCTCTCCTGAATAAAGTATACACAACATATATATGTTTACTCGAGAATTTGTAATTGATATCTGTTAACAATTCAACATACTATTTTTATGAAACATTCAATGCCCAAACATATATGTTCTAACATATTGAACATATTGTCCAACCAATTTTGTGTTAGTTTAGGAACATTACATGTTTGCACTTAAATATATTGTGTTTTAAAAATTGTGCCCGAAACACATTTTGTTTATATGGAACATATGGAAAAACATATTTTTCTTGTTTGTATATATATATATATATATATATATATATATATATATATATATATATATATATATATATAATATATATATATATATTATAATTACATATATATATATATATATATATATATATATATATAATTATATATATATATATATATAATATATATATTATTATATATATATATATATATATATATATATATATATATATATATATTATATATATATATATATATATAATATATATATATATATATATTATATATATATGTATATATATATATATATATATATATATATATATATATAAATATATATATATATATATATATTATACATCATATATATATATATATATATATATATATATTATATAATATATATATATTAATATATTATATATATATTCTGGTCGTGGTGAAATTCTGAAGTCGATCTAAGCATATCCCGTCGTCGTCTGTTGAGAATCAAACGCTAACTTCCGAACGAAACATGCATCCGCTGAAACTTGCACAAGTAGTTTGTTATTGATGTGGTCGGACGGTATTGCAAATGGGCTATATCGGTCCACTTTTACGTATAGGCCCCATATAAACGGACCTCAGATTTGCTTGTGGAGCTCAAGAGAAGCAAATTCCATCGCGATCTTGATGAAATTTGGTAAGCATGGTGTTGACATATGGTCACTAACAACCAGCAAAAACTTGGTCGCACATCGTTCCATAATTATATGTAGCCCCCATATAAACCGATCCCCAGATTTTTGGCTTGCGGAGTTCTCTAAGAGAAGCAAATTTCATCGAAATTTGGAATATGGTGTTAGTATATGATCTCTAACAACCGTGCAGATAATTTGGTCGCATATCGGTCCATAATTAAATATATAGCCCCCTATAATAAACCGTTTCTCCAGGATTTTGACCTCCAGAGGCCTCGTGGAGGAGCTAAAAATTTCATTCCGATTCGCGTTCAAATGTGGAAAGCGTGGCTGTTAGTATATGGTCCTCAAACATCCATGAAATTGGTCCACATGCCGGTTTACAATTTATATATAGCCCCCATATAAACGCGATCCCCAGATTTGGCTATGCGCGAGCCTTTGGAAGCAATATTTCATTCGCGAATCCGGTTGAAATTTGGAAGTGGTGATTAGTATATGGTCTCTTAATAAACCGTGCCAGAAAGTGGTCCATATCGGCGCATTAAATTAATATATAGCCACCATATAAACAAGTTCTCGACAGAATTTTTGACTCTCGGAGTCTCTTGGTGGAGCAAATTCATCGCGATTCCGGTTCAAATTTGGACACGTGGCGTTAGTAATATGCGCCGTTAACAACCATACCAAAATTGGTTCATATCGGTCTAATAGTTATATATAACCGAATCTCCAATCACACAAAAATTGTCCATATCGGTTCACTATCATGGTGCCACTGCGAGGCAAAAATAATATACAAAATTTTTAATTTTTTTAGAAAATTTGTAAAATTTTTATTTTATAGAAATATTTGTTAAAATTGTAGTTTCTATTAGACAATTTTGTTAAAATTTCATTTCTAGTAGAAAAATGTTGTCAAAACTTTATTTCTAATACGAAAATGTTGTCAAAACTTTATTTCTATAGAAGATTTTGTCAACAATTTATTTCTATAAGAAATTTTTGTAACTGAATTATATATCGTATTTAATCGATCCTTTTTTTTTTTTTTTTTTTTTTTGATTTAATAATATACCACGTAGTGGACTTACATACAATTTAAGAAGACGGTTGTTAGAGGTTTTTTAAGATACCTTTTGGCATCGACAAGCGTTACCGGCAACTTAAGTAATTCGATTGTGGATGGCAGAGTTTAGAAATAAGATTCTCGCAATTTCATGGTGGAGGGTACGTAAGGTCCTTCCGGCCGTGGCCGAACTTACGCCGTATATACTTGTTTTTAACTAAATGCTAGATAAAATTAATGTCAAGGATTGAGTTAACAAGATTTAAATTCACAAAAAAAAATATTTCACTAACGCTGTATAACTACACGATATTATTTAATTATTGAATTGTTCTTTATGATGAAGAGTGCACGTTTTTTGTGCCACTACTTTAAAAAGAAAATGCCCAGTGCACTTCTACGGCTTGTGACACTTTTTGAGTCACTTTCTTGAAATGCTCAACGGTAATGATGGTTGCAATACATATTAGTCACAATGTATGCTCATATATGGCGAATTGGGTTTTTAGGGTATCATGTAGTCGACTCCGCCCGACATAAATTTTTTTTACTTAATGATTCTATTTAAGCCTGAAGCAGGACAAACCACTATAATCTAAGATAAACCCCCTCTGACCACATGCAGGTTTATGGTATTAAAATAAGTAAATTCATATTTTCTACATAAATTACCCTTTCGTCCGGGCAATTCGGCTAGTAATAATTAAATATTTCCATAAGACTTAGTCATGCCTTAAGATTGCATGAATCAATTTTCCTTACTAAATGAAATTTCTGAATAATCTGTGGGGTTTCTTTCTACAAATTGGCAGTTTTTATTTTGCCATTGCCCAATTAGAAATGTGTGGCCGTAATGTGTTCTTTAGCTCCAGATGACCTCAAGGCTTCTTTTTGGCAATAACAAAGGACACTTAAAGGGAGAATTTGCCAGTTGATAACGAGACGTTACTGGGGTGGCAAAAATGGACACAGAAAATAGAGAGAAAAAATCTCCAGCCGCATCAAACTCAAGAAGACAGAGAACAAATAAACTCAATTGATGATTTATTTGCTGGTGGCATTCATTAAATGTAAAAATGTGATTTCCAGAGCCACAGTCTTTTTAAATCAAACAAAACTCGAAAATTGGGGAACGGTACCAACATGAATGGATTATTTCTTATTCAAGCGGTCAACCTAGTAATGGCAAATTAGTATAAAAAGAAGGAACTGGTGTTTTTTTTTTGCCCATCACACAGTACTAAATCATAAATCCTAATTTAGAATTGGAATAATTTTTCCATTTCATTTGAGTAGTTCTTGTATGTGGTTTTCTGTCAAAAATGAAATATATTAATTTAAAAGTTAATATTTTTCTTCTTCCAAATGCAGTGATGTGAAATATTCTAACCTTTTGTTTTGTATTCCTTTTGTGTGAAGAACAAATTTAATTTAAAATTTATTGTTGGGGGAATATATAATACAGAAACAAGTAAAGGACGTCTATAGTCGGGCGGTGCCGACTATATTATACCTGCATCACTTTGTGGGATCAATATTTTTGTATGCTTATGTCAGTACTTTAACTTGTTGCCGATATTTCTCATACCCAGTATTGTCCTGGCTCCTTTGTCGCCACAAAGTGGGACGCTCCCGTCTTTATTTTTTTATACACCGGTTTTAGGGGTATAAAAATGTGAAAAAAAGGGAGTTTTAAAAATTGAATTAAAAGAACTTCCGGGTAACTTAAATAAAGAACATCTTTTGGAGGAATTAAATGTGTGCCTTTAGACAACCCCCAATTTGTTAATACGCTCCACCATAGGATGGGGGTAAATAACTTTTCGTCATTCCGTTTGTAAGCACATCGAAATATTTGATCTAAAAGACCCATAAAGTATATTATTCGGGTCGTGGGTGAAATTCTGAGGTCGATCTGAGCCATGTCCGTCGTCCGTCCGTCTGTTGAAATCACGGCCTAACTTCCGAACGAAACCAAGCTATCGAACTGAAAGTTGGCAACACGTAGTTGTTATGATGTAGGTCAGAGTGGTATTTGCAATGGGCATATCGGTCCACTTTTTACGTATAGCCCCGCATATAAACGGACCCCCAAATTTTGGCTTGCGATTCGATCTAAGAAGAAGCAATTATTTTCTTCGATCCGGCTGAAATGGTGGTACATGGTGTTAGTATAGTCTCTAACAACACACGTGCGGCAAAAATTGGTTCGCATAACGGTTCCATAAATTACATACACCTCACTATAAACCGATCCCCCGATTTGGTTTGCGGAGCTCTAAGAGAACAAAATTTTCATCCGATCCGGCTGAAATGTGGTACATGGTGTAGTATATGGTCTCTAATAACGCATGCAAAAATTGGTCCACATCGTCCATAATTATATAATAGCCCCCATATAAACCGAGCCCTGATTTGGCTTGCAGAGCCTCTAACGAACGAAAATTATTCATCCGATCCGGTTGAAATTTGTAGCATGGTGTTTGGTAATATTGTTCCCTCTAATGAACCATGCAAAAAATTGGTCCATATCGGTCCATAATTATATATTAGCCCCATATAAATGCGATACCCAGAATTTGTCCTGCCGGTGCCTCTTTGGAGGAGCAAAATTCATCCGGTCGCGGGTAGAAATTTTGAACATGGTGTTAGAATGATCGTTCTTAACCAAACACCAAGATTTGGGGTCCATATCGTAATAATATTATTATATAGTCCCACTAAATAAAACGTTCCCAGATTTGATCTCCGGACCTCTTGGAGGAGGCAAAATTAATCCGATCCGGTGAAATTTGCGAACGTGGTTTTAGTAATAAGGCCGCTAATATCCATGCCAAAATTGGTCCATATCGGTGCTATAGTTATTATATAGCCGATCCCCAATCACACAAAAATTGGTCCATATCGGTTCATATTCATGGTTGCCACTCGAGCCAAAAATAATCTACCAAAATTTTATTTTTATGGAAAACATTGTCAAATGTTATTTCTATAGAAAATTTTGTCAAAATTTTATTTCTATAGAAAATTTTGTAAAAATTTTATTTCTATAGAAAATTTTGTAAAAATTTTATTTCTATAGAAAATTTTGTCAAAATTTTATTTTATAGAATACATTTGGCAAAATTTTATTTCTATAGAATAAATTTGGCAAAAATTTTATTTCTATTGAAATTTTTTTTTTCAAATTTATTTCTATAGAAAAATGTTGTCAAAATTTATTTGTCAACATTTTATTTTGTCAATTTTTATTTCTATAGAAACTTTAAACTTAATTATATACGTATTTAATCGGCCTTTTTATACCCTCCATCATAGGATGGGGGGTATATTAACTTTGTCATTCCGTTTGTAACACATGCGAAATATTGCTCTCAAGACGCGCCCATAAAGTATATATATTCCTGGGTCGTGGTGAATTCTGAGTCGATCTTAAAGCAATGTCCGTCCGTCGTCCGTCCTGTTGAAATCACGCTAACGTTCGCGAACGAAACAAAGCTATCGACTTGAAAACTTTGCACAAGTAGTATGTTTATCGATGTAGGTCGGATGTTATTGAAAATGGGCCATATCGGATCCACTTTTACGTATAGGCCGCCCATATAAAGGGACGCGCTCAGTTTGGCTTGTAGAGGGCCTCTTAACGAAGCATATTTATCGCGATCCGGCTTGAAACTTTGGTACAGTGGTTTGTTGGTATATTGGTCCTAACAACCGTGCAAAAAATTGGTCCAACATCGGTTCCATAATTATATATGCCCCCATATAAACCGAGTCCCCAGATTTGGCTTTGCGGAGCCTATAAAGAGAAAGCACTCAATTTCATCCGAATCCGGCTGAAAATTTGCGTACACATGATGTGGTATATGGTCTCTAACAACATAGCAAAAATTGGTCCCATATCGGTCCTTAATATAATAATAGCCCCATATAAAGCCGATCCGCCAGATTTGGCTTGTCGGAGCCTCTAAAGAGAAGCATATTTTTCATGGCGATCCGGCTTGAAATAATGGTACATGGTGTTGGTATAATTGGTCTCCTAACAACCGTGCAAAAAATTGGTTCATATCGGTCATAATTATATATAAGCACCCATATAACGCGATCCCTAGATTGGTTGTGGAGCCTCTAAGATAAGCAATATTTTTCATCCGATCGGCTAAAAATTTGTACAATAATGTTGGTAATATGGTCTCTAACAACCATGCAAAAATTGGTCCACATCGGTCCATAATTATATATAGCCCCCATATAAACCGATCTCCAGATTTGGCTTGCAAAGCCTCAAAGAGAAGCAAATTGCATCCGATCCGGCTGAAATTTGGTACATGGTATTGGTATATGGTCTTAACAGACCATTAAACATTGTCCACATCGGTCCATAATTATATAAAGCGCCGCATATAAACCGATCCCACTATATGGGTTGTGGAGCCTCAAAGAGAAGCAAATTTCATCCGATCCGCCTGAAATTTGGTACATGACATTGGCATATGGTCTCTAACAACCATGCAAAAATTGGTCCACATCGGTTCATAATTTATATTATAGGCCCCCATATAAAACGGTCCCCAGATTGGGCTGCCAAGTCTCCAAGAGAAGCAAATTTCACTCCAATCCGGTTGTAATTTGAAGCCATGAATCTAATCTCACAACACAACGAGGGGCCAGTACTTACTTGTTTCTTATTATTCTAGCTCGTCAAACTCTGAATATTAATATTTAACCCAGAGGGAATATTCTTGATTGAATTCCACAAAACCAAAAACGAATATTTGTACATCAATAACATTTACATGGTTTGTGATAAGGTTATTGATTTACCCAAACAAAAAAGGCAAAAGAAAAATTTAAAGAAGTGCCATAAAAGGGTGATGAATAAAAACACCAGAACTTGGCAAAACTTTAGTAGTAGTAATATAAAAAAGACATCCTAATTGAGGAAAATATTATTAAAGTATCGAAAAGCCACATCACAATGTTCTGTGAAGAGATGTTGGAGGTTGAACCATCTATTAGCAATACCATAAAGGCTCAACAGTCATCTACCCCCCTGCGAAATTATACGATAATCCAGAACGAAATGAACTTAAAGTAGCTTTGGATGCTTTAGGATTAGGAATCGAACCTAGATGGAATTTACTCCAAGACGGAAATTAGTGTGATGCGATAGTAAGTTTAAAAGATATATACTGAGAATATACATTTTAGATTATAGGCAGAAACATTGTAAGATTTTGATTTCGGTGGAGAAAGGAAATTCCAGCAGCAACAAGGAATGGGCAATGCGAGAGAGAGAGAGAAAACGAAAAGGGGTCGGGAAGCATATCTTATCATTCGACAAGGAACTATGTCAGGAACATCTATAAGGATATAAGGGATTATAGGGTTATTAAGGCCTGCAGTAACTCAGCAGTATGAGGCCGCCACGGCCACACGGTAAAAACTAAGTACGATGTAGAGCGGAGCGCAAAAACTAGCAAGTTGTACATATTACTGAGAGGACATACAATTGAAGAACTAATCGTTATAAAAACGATTTTTAATAGATCAATAATATCCATAAGGTGAAATATAATTAATGGAATCGTTAAAAACAAGCATAGAGGCGATTAAACGGACTACTGTGGCTATGAGCGATGAAACTGTCCCAATTGCGTCAATCTGTTCAAGCGACTAACCATAAAATCAATAGTCAAGTTAAACGGCAACTTCACCTTAAATAAAAATAAGAATTTTAATCAATAAAACATGTTGAGAAATTTTCTAACAGGAATAACAGCTTTTACAAAACTTTTCTACACAACTGAAAAAATTTGTGTGAGGTCACAAATATTTCATGTCTTTTAAAATAGGCGACATACAAATTTTTTGCCTTAGCAACAGAAAGCATTTCTCTAACAATAAAGTTATTTCCCTTGTCGCAAAAGTCGATAAACTTTTCAATGAAAGTCATGAATTGTCCTTAATAATTAAGTGATTATGACATAAAAAATTTGTATCTTAACATGAAAAAGAAAAAATTTATAGCTAAGGTCACTTGACTTTATAATTCAGAAAATTCTTTAAATTTAAGGTGAAATTGTCAGTAAATTGTGTTGTCTTTGTTGAATCTCATGACTCAAAGCAAAAAAATCGTTAAATATGGAACATGTCTTTTTCAAAACTTATTGTAAAGAATTTTTTACTCAAGAGAGGATAATTTGCTGAGGTGAGGAGTCGGAGATACACGTGAGAGTTTGCGAAGAGAGTGGAAGAGTCGCGTTAAGCGGAGGTGGAGAATCGTGTGTGTAAAGGAGAGTGTTGAGTGAGCAGTAATGAAGGAAAAAAATCTGAGAAGCCGAAAAAATTAAAATTTGCTTCTAGAAGCAAGTCACAACAAAGACCTAAAATTTAAAAAGAGAATTGTGTCCTTAAAGTATCCTTACTTGTAATCTGCGTTCTTTGGCTCCGGAATCAATACCGAAATATTTTAAAGTAAAAGACAAAAGTGTGTGTGAAAGCGGTGAGGCGTGTGTGCATTTTCAAGTGCAGAGAATAAAATTATTGGACGACCAGAAAATAAATTTTCGTTAATGTTTTGTAAAGTGGCAAAATTTCTATAGGCATGAAAGTTTTCACAAAATTCGCTTAAAGAAATGCAAGTTGTTTGAGCAAAAAGTTGTTCGTATAGAAATAAAAAAGTGACAAAATATTTCTATAGAAAATAAAAATTCTGTGACAAAGAATCTTCTCCATAGCACGAGTGGGGAAATCTTGAAAGAGAATTGTTCTCTAATAGAAATACCAATTTTGGAGCGAGAGAATTTTCTATAGAAACAAAATTTTCTATTGAAATAACAGAATTTTAAACGAAAATTTCGTACAGAAATACAAATTTTGAGAAAAGAATTTTCTAATAGAATAAAATTGTAAAAAAATTATAGTAGAAATAAAATGTATTAACAATAATTTGCTATAGAAATACAATTTTGACAAAATTTTCATTCATAGAAACAGAAATTTTTGACAAAAAATTTTCTATAGAAACAAAATTTCTATAGAAATTAACATTTGACCGAAAATTTGTCTATAGAAATAAAATTTGAGCAAATATTTTTATAAAACAAAATTGTCTAAATAGAAACCAAAATTATTGACAAAATTCTCTATTGAAAATAAAATGTTGATAAAATTATCTATAAGAAATGTAAAAATTGTGAAATAAATTTTGACTAATAGAAATGAGAAGATTTGACAAGAACTCTCCTCACAGAAAGAATAAAAGTTTTGAACAAAATTTCTACAGAAATACAAATGTTGATGGGACATTTTCTATAGAAATAAAAATGTTTGCTAAATTTTATGAAAGAAATAAAAATTTTGGTAAAATTTTCTTCACTACAGAATATAAAATGTTGGACAAAATTTTGTCTATAGACATAAAAATTGACAAAACTCTTTCTATAGAAAGTAAAATTTTTACATATAATTTCTATAGAAATAAAATTTGACCAATTTCTATAGCAAATAAATTTGACCAAATTGTCTAAAGAAATGAAAATGTGTTGACAGAAATTTGTCTAATAGAAATAAAATTTGAACATAATTTTCTATGAAAAATAAAAATTTTGGACAAAAATTCTTCTACTAGAAATAGAAATTTTGACAAAATTTCTATTAGAAATGAAAATTTTGATAAAATATATATATATATTAGAGAGATCAATCTCAATGTTTGTTTATTTGTTTTGTTTGTTTGTTGTTTTTTGTATGAACGAAGTTGGCTCGCGAAACCGCTGAATCCGATTTACTTAGCAAACTGTTCAGAGATCACATAGGGGGACGTTCATGGTGGTGAAAATAGGGACTCATTTTTTGAGCACCTGGTCGCGGAGGGGGACCTCCCCTTTGTCGGACTTTGTTGAAAATTGGACCACAAGTTGACCGATTGCTTGAAATTTTCATTTGAAAGGTTGAGGGTTGGCAACTAGACAAAGATCCGCATACTTTATGATTGTCGATATTTGGCGGCGCGGAGGGGGGCCCCTACCTTTGTTGGACTTTTTTTAAAGTACAGTGAATATACTAAAATTCTCGTAAATTATCTTGAGATTTAAAGAGAATCATGCGGTGAGGTTATGGAATTAATAATGGGGGTAAAACCATGATGATTTCATATGCCGGAACGGAGGAGGAGGACCTCCCCCCTTGCCTTACTCACTTCTTAGAAAACTGGAACAAAATTGTGCGATTTGCAATGAAAATTTTCATTGAATGTTGTGGCGGGTTGGCATCTTTAGACAAAAAATCCAGCTACATTATTTTTTCGATATTTTGGTCCTGGGAAGGGGGGGCCACCCTTTGGCCCGACTTATTTTTAAAAAGTACATGTGTTAAAACAAATCACTAAAACTCCCCGACCTGAAATTTTACGGAAATAATGGGGTGAAGGTTATGAAATGTTATATCAAGGTTCCTGATTTTTTTTAATAAAAATAAAAGGCAAGGGAACAATCCGCTTCCTCTTATAGTACATACAGAGAAATCAATTAAACTTTACCGGAGTTACTTGAAATTTACAGAGGACTGGGGAGAGATTCGTATACCTCTGTACAACCGGTAATAGTTGATAACCTGATGTTTGCTGATTGTTTGGACGGAAGAGAGGCTCGCCCCTTTTACGGCTTATAATGTTGCGTTGACATTTTCTGGGACGCTTTTCAAACGATAGCTTTTCGACATTTGTCGGGGAGGAGGTCCTTCCTCTAAAACTGCAAAAAAAAAATGGCTCTATTAAGCATGTTCCTTAATCTATATCTTCATAAAGCTCGAAAAATAATTGTAATAATCTAGATATAATGATTTGGACGTCAATTACGCTGTTTGCGGTATCAGGCGCTAAAACATGAAATTTAAAGAAATATTAAGTTTTCTTGAATATTTATAAAGGAAGCGGGGAAAATTTATCAAATGAATGAGGCAACCTTCCATTGCCCCACATGAAGACAGTTTCAAAAGAATTTTCAGGGAAAAGGTTAGGGGTGCTTATCACTACGCGTGTTTTGCGATATCTGTATCGGGAAAGTGACGTCACCTTTAAAACAAATAGAGCAAATTGAAACATCTCGCGATCTACTTGAAATTTACAGGGAATCGTGCGAGGGAGGTGATAAATGTTAGTACATGATTTTTAAATTAATATATGATTTTTCGATATCATGGTTGGCGAAAATGAAAATTGCAAAATAACTTTGTCGATTTATCTTCGATAGAATTTATAGGGACATTGAAGTAGTGTGCGAATTAATATACGGGTACGTGATAGTGCCGATATCAGGTAATAGCGGAGCGAGAAGGTGGGGAGGAGAGTTCCAATTTGTCGGTTTTTTCTCTTAAGAATTGAAACGTGGAGGTTGTCAGTAATGGAATCGTATATTAATTTTTATGATTTTTTGCAGCCAGCGCTTCTTTCATTTCAGACTTCTTATTAGTAAAAGAGAGGGTTCCCTTTTGTCCGTTTTTTTTTTTTAAGTTGAAGTAAGAGGTTGTCCGTAAAATGGGAAGCTCGGGTGCAACATAATTTTATGATTTTTGGCAGCAGTCTTACTGCCAGACTTTTTTTTAGTAAAGAACTAAATTTACGATGAGAATTGGCCAGCCGAACAGTAAAGGGGCATTATTTTCTTTCCAACAATTTTAGCAAGATTGTTTCTTTAAATGTGGTAAAATTTTTACTTACTTTCTGCCTTTTTCCGATTCCCGCCGTATTTGTACCTATAAACGAAAAATCAAGTCAGTGCCGATTTGTGTACGAAGAATTCTAATCTTTTCGAATTCGTTTCAGCAAGCGAAGGATATAGAGTTGACTTAGTTAAACCGGCAAAATGTTTCCTCCAAAATACGCTTCCGGAAGGCGCATGCGAAAGCGGGTCGGGTCTACGCTAGTGTATCTAATAGAAATGAAATTTGAAAAAATTTTCTATAGAAATGGAAACTTTTTGACAAAATGTTTCTCACAGAAATAAAGTTTTGACAGATATTTTCTACAGAAATAAAGATGTTGAGACATTTTTCTATAGAAATAAAAATTTTTGCTAAATTTTCGTACAGAAATACTAAATCTCTAGGTCAAAAATTTTCTATAAGAAATAGATAATGTTGACCAACAAATTTTCTATAGACATATAAATAATTGACAAATTTCTATAGAAGAACAATTTTTACATAAAACTTCGTCTATAGAGAATAAAAATTTTTCACGAAAATTTTCTAAGAAATAAAACTTTTGACAAATTGTCTAAAGAAAATAAAGGAGATTTTTTGTCAGAACAAAATTTTCTAATGAAAATATAAAATTTGAACACAATTTCTAAAAATAAAATTGTGACAAATAATCTTTCTATAGAAATAAAATTTGAACAAAAATTTTAAGAATGAAAATTTTATTAAAACAATTTAAATGTTTAAGACAAAACTTCTCTGAAACTGACAATTTTCTACAGAATAAATTTGACAAAGTTATGTAATTCGAAAATACATATTTATAGAAAAATTTGACAAAATTTTCATAAAATAAAATGTTGAACAAAGATTTTCATATAGAAATAGCAATTTTGACAAAAACTTTCGTATGGTAATGTCAAAGATTTTAACTTTTAAATTATAATTATATTTATAATTTTGAAAAAATGGGTCCGCTAGTAACAAATTATTGGTACCAATATTGGAATAATTGTAGTCCCAAAATAATAATTCATTGTGGCAAACACGCTGGTATAGGTTAGGTTTATGGGGTGGGCAGTCCGAGGTATCAGGCTCACTTAGACTATTTCAGATCAATTGTGATTACCAACATTGTGAACTTCTCTCTTATCTCGAGTTCCATGTTAAGCTCAATGGTAAAGGGACCCTCCTTTTTGGATAGCCGAGTAACGAAAAACAGCGTTCCACATTGCAGTGAAACCACTTTATTTATCGGAAATTTTGTAATGGGAACAACTTTTGGACAAATTTTTTCCTACAGAAATATAAATTTTGACGGACAGAAAAAAAAGTCTGGCAACGGTCCGTGATAACCATCAACATTCAGTGCTCCGTCAAATCAATTTTTAAATTATTGAAAAATACAGGCTATACAAAATCATTTAATCGGCTTTAATATATCTGTTCATCTAAGTAAAACGAAAACTGTTTGAAACATATGAAAAAGGTTTTGTGCCGGCCCAAACAACAGCGTACGAAGTGTTAAAAACGCCAACTATTTTTTGTGGTAGATGTAAATTGCCTGTTAAAGAAAATGAGGAAGCAATAGAATGTGATAAATGCTTAAAAACATTGCATGCTATGTGTACCATGATAGACAAACGTCAATTTGATCAACTAATGTCTGATGACAAAGAAGAATATGTGTGCTTCATGTGTAACAAAGGATGTGATGGAAATATAGAGAGCGAGTTAAAAGAAATAAAAACAAGCTTGCAGTAAACTTGATACAAGCTGGATGAATCTCAATAAGTTAAATCAGCTGGATTCATTGCAAGAGTCAAGTTGTTCAATGTCACAGGAAAAGTTTGAATGATGTTTTGAAAAGGAATAAAAAGGAACAGAAAAACCAGATAGCGCAATGCGAAAGGAAACTAATATATTAAAAGCAGAAAACATGAATTATAAAAAAATGTAAAATTTTTAAATGACCACCGCGTAAGAAATGAAATTGGTTTTAATAAGCGGATTGAAAACGAAAATTTCATCAAATGCATGGAATCGGTCATAGAATATTATGAATGAAAGTGGGAAGTAATGAAACAGAAGATTTGAAGCTGCGTATTATATCGGAAAAAAAGGAAAGCAAGAAAAAAATGGTTGTGGCAAAGTTGAAAAAAGCAGCGAAGCAAAAGTGATGTCGGCAAAAATGAAACTGGGATGGAACGAAGAAAACGAAATCATATTTTGTAAATGACTTCTTAGTAAGAGAAACACTATGGTTGCTCATTCAACGCAAAACTTTAAAATCAATTGGATTTAAGGAAGAAGTGGTACGCCTGGCTGGTGGAGAAAGGTTTTTGGGCAAAATAGAAGGTCGAACTGTCTAAACCAAGAATAATAAACACGTGAAGATGAGTAGATGAAATTTTAATTACAAATCAACCAACTACTAGAAGGTCCCGAACGTAACAAAATGTTGAAGTATCGGATGATAGTGATGAGGCTAATAATATGGATTATTTATCCCCAAACATATAAAATCTTATTTTTTGATATTGTAATATTACTATTGCCATTTTTTTTTTTAAATTAATATTTCTTTTTGTTTATGAATAAATATTTTAAATCATTTAATTCATTTGAATCTGATTTTGCGATTTCTGATGTTAATAATTTAATAATTATGTCCATCAATATTAGAAGCATTTCTTCAATTTCTAAGTTCAATAAGTTTAAAACTTCTTTGTCTAATTTTCCCATACTACCTGCGATAATCTGTATTCAGGAAACTTGGCTTAATAATGAAGTGATTGACCTTTATCAAATACCGGGATATGAAAATATTCACTGTTGTAGAAGCGACTCTTACGGTGGCACTTCGATGTACATTCGATATGGTATCTCGTATAATGTTGAGGTTTGTGAAAGTAGCAACTACATAGAGTGTATTTTAATAACTCTTCCGAGTCACAATTTTCTTGCGAAGTCATTAAAAGTAATGTCCTTCTATAGATCGCAGAAATGCTCCTTTAATCAGTTCATGAATTATTTAGAAAATATTCTTGTTCGGTTTGCCCGTAGTCCAATAGTAATGGTTGGGGATTCTAATGTTGACTTTCTTAGCAACGCTGCGTCGGAAGATTGAAGAGTATTAATTGAATCGTTTGATGTTAGAAATTGCCATAGTCTTGTCACTCGACCTCTGAGTGGCAAATCAATAGATAATGTTTTTAGTAACTTGCCGGATAAATTGAAAATTGATTCAATTGAATGCCACATATCTGACCATAATTTTATTCATTGCGTTATAGACTCCAAACATACGTTGAGGGATAGCATAGTAAAAACAAAAGCACTTTGTGACTATGAATTGTTAAGAGAGCACATTCGCCGGGATTTTCAATCTTTAGTGCTCAGTGGAAATCCATCAAGTGATCTTTCTAATGTAATTTCTTGTATATCAAATGCCATTTCAAATTCTACGAAGGTAACTAAGAGGAGAGAACTGATAAAAAATTGTATTGCGCCATGGGTAAATCTGAATATTCAGTCATTGATAAAGTTTAAAAGGAAACTTCTCAAACAAAGAAGACAAAATCCTAATGTATACTCCGACGATAGCTTAAGGAGGATTAGTAAAGTGATTAAAAGGGCTACAAGGGAAAACATGAATAACTACTACTATGATAACCTAAGTAAATTTGAGAAAGATGCAAGGAAGTGTTGGCAGTTTTTAAATCAGTCTTTAGGTCGAAATAAAAGACAAGATATCACATTGAGAGATAGTCAAGGTAGAGATATTACGGAAGATAGTATTAAGGCTGAAGAATTTAATAACTACTTCCTCAATTCTGTGGAAGTTTTGAAGAGTCAAATCAGTGCGCTTCCTGGAGATAGTTGGAATTCATTCAGATCCATAAGGCATCACTCAAATACTTTTCAGCTATATGAAACTACTGAGAATGAGGTTCGAGAGTTCATTTTGCAGTTAGATAGGAATAAATCTCCTGGTCATGACTCTATAACACCAAATGTTTTGGTAGAGTGTTGCGATGAATTGTTACCATATTTGGTAGAAATATTTTAATAGCTCGGTTAGAAGTCATGTGTATCCGCAGGTTCTTAAGGTGCAGAAAATTTTACCAATACCGAAAGAGAAAAAGTCTACTAACGTTGAGATGTATAGGCCTATTGCGCTTTTGCCGGTTATAGATAAGATATTTGAAAGGATAATATATAAACAGCTGAGTGAGTATTTGCTTCAAGAAGAGCTTTTATCAAATAATCAATATGGCTTTAGAAAGGGATGTGGAACTGACGAAGCCGTAGTGAATGTTGTTAATTATATATGTTCCTGTTTTGACGAAGGTTATTCTACAGTTGGGGGAATGTTTTATGATTTCTCTAAGGCATTCGATCTAGTTGATCATGGAATTTGTTTGGAAAAGCTGTCATTTTATGGAATTAGGGGAAGAGAGTTAGCATTTTTTAGAAGTTACTTGAGGGATAGAGTACAATATGTGCAGATAAAATTAACGGTAGAAGTTCAATGGGTATTATTAAACATGGCGTTCCCCAGGGCAGTGTTTGGGCCTCTACTGTTTAAGATTTATATTGATGATTTAAACAACCTTAATTTGAGAGGAAGAATAATATATGTATGCTGATGATCTGTGCATTTTTTACCCGTCTAAGATAGATAGTGTACTTTTAGATAATATTCAACATGATGCTAACATTGTTTCGGAATTTGCGAAATTAAACAAACTCAAACTGAATTTAAATAAGACGCAGTTGATGCGGTTTAGACCACATCAGTCACAAAGTAGTGACAATATTATTATGTTGGAAGGAAATGAGATCAGAGAAGTTAAGGTAGTTAAATACTTGGTGTTTTATCTCCAAAATAATTTGTCATGGAGCAAACATATACAAGAATTAAGAAGTAAAATTTCTCCTATTCTTGGAATACTTTACAAACTTAAAAATAAACTCACTGAGAGCACAAAGATGAAGGTTTACGAATGTCTCATTCAAAGTAAAATCAATTATTTGTCCTTAATTTATGGTCACAAACGGAACGCTGATCTAAAATCAATACAAATAATTCAGAATAAAGCACTAAAAATAATTTTTAATCTTCCAAGAACATATTCGACATTGTCCTTGTATAAAGATGTAGCCAAAACTATTTTACCTATATATGGATTATTCAAAATGCAGATTTTAACGTACGTTTATAAAGTTTTGCACAATATAGGATTTCATACCATAAGATTTCGCCAGCGTAATCATGGTATAAATACAAGAAATCATATGAATTTGTACGTTGTCAGGTGTCGCTTGGAAATGTCAAAGCAGAGAATCGAATTTATGGGGAAAGCATGGAATATAATGATTTGCCATTGTATGTTAAAGATGCACAATCGATATCAATATTTAAACAAAGATTAAAGCGTCATCTAATTGACAATATTGAAATGCTTATAATATGATGATGGGAATAAGCAGAATTTGAATTTATGCTAAATATAATAGAAAAAGATTTAAAGATTTTTTTTTTATGAAATATGTTGTAATTGAATTTTGACTTCATTAACAGTTTAAATGTTGCCAGATTGCCTCAATAATGCCATTATGGCGCTGAGGCTATAAATATTTTTATAAATGTATATATATAATTAATTTGTAAAAATGAATTAATAATAATATAATAAAATGTTATACAAATACAAAAAAAAAAAAAAAAAGAAAAAAAAATAAAATTTTCGTTAAATTTTCTATAGAAATGAAAGTTTCACAAAATTTCCTAAAGAAATGAAATTTTAGCAAAATTTTCTATAGAAATAAAATTTTGACAAAATCTTCTATAGAAATAAAATTTTGACAAAATTTTTTATAAACAAAATTTTGACAAATATTTTCTATAGAAACAATATTTTGACAAAATTTTCTATAGAAACAAAATTTTCTATTGAAATAAATTTTGAAAAAAATTTTCTATAGAAATAAAATTTTGACAAAATTTTCTATTGAAATATAATTTTGACAAAATTTTCTATAGAAATAAAATTTTGACAAAATTTTCTATAGAAATAAAATTTTGTGCAAAATTTCTATAGAAATAAAATTTTGACAAAATTTCTATTAGAAATAAATTTGACAAAAATTTTCTATAGAAACAAAATTTTGACTAATTTTTCTATAGAAATAAAATTTTGACAAAATTTTCTATAGAAATAAAATTTTGACAAAATTTTCTATAGAAATACATTTTGAAAAATTTTGTATATTATAATAAAATTTTGACACAAATTTTTTATAGATAAAAATAAAAATATATTTGACAAAATTTTCTATAGAAACTAAATTTCTATTGAAATAAAATTTTGACAAAATTTCTTATAGAAATAAAATTTTGACAAAATTTACTATAGAAATAAAATTTTGACAAAATTTTCTACAGAAATAAAATTTTGACAAAATTTTCTATAGAAATAAAATTTTGACAAAATTTTCTATAGAAATACAATTTTGACACAAAATTTGTATATTAATAAATTTTGACACAATTTTTTAATAATATATAAAAATTTAATATAAAAATTAATACAAAAATTTTAACTTTTAAATTATATTAGTTTAATTTTGAAAAATGGTCCGCTGGTACAAATTTTGGTCCAATTTTGAAAAATTGTTATCAAAATATAAATTCATTGTGGCAACGCTGGTTAAAATTATATTTTGTATCTAATCATACTCCGATGTTATCAACAATTTTCTTCCTTTTCTGCGGATTTTCGATTTGGAACGGACTTATTTTTCGACAAGTCTACTTTTTGTGATAAATGCATTACTTGAACGGGCAATTGTCACAAAGAAAATGCGTCAACTTCCAATGATGGCGTAGGCTTTGCATGGTCTACAACAAAAACTGGATATTCTATGAAAAAGGAGTACAATACAACTGCCTTTTCTGCAGGTCTTTCATCTTGCATTTCATCGATGAATATGGATTTAAGAGCTTCAGTGCTTAGATGATTGGATGCAAGATTTTTAATCGGTACATAAAATGGGATGGTTTATCGTGTCTCACCAAGAAGCTCGCGTTGCTTGGCAGAGTCTGATTTTCCAAACCTTTTTATTAACTTTCCGTGGGGGGATTAAAGATAATATTGGTCCATCATCGCGTGTAATGCCAGTCAATGCAAAAACTGATTCAATTTCGGCAAACCAGAACTATGGACTATGATCCCGAAATGGAGGAAGTTCATGGAGAGCAGTAGTGTTTATCTCGTTAAGCTTCAATATTGATAATTGAGTGATTTGGGAATGAATTTGTTGATGATTGATGTTGGTTTTTGAAATTTAATGTTTGATGGCGACTGATCCAGTACGTACATGTTGTTTTTTTCTTTCGGTGTCACTAATTTTTGCGTTCACGTTTTGGATATTTAAAAAATCAAACTTCTTTATTTAAGTTTAAAAATGGAATTACAATTCAATATGAAGAAAGTACGGGTTGAAGAAAGTACAAATTAAAGAAGTACGTACTAATGATGCCACATTAACCGTACCATTCTGGGACTTTTTCTGGATGCATAGGTAGCCTTTGCAATAGGATATATTGCAGAATGATATGAAGGTATCCAACATAAAAGCCACTGTGTTGCAACGGTTAGCATGCCCGCCTTGCATACA
>PGFW01047476.1:0-28133 GCA_003123925.1 Haematobia irritans | reverse complement strand
GAATTGTGGCAGGGGGGAGAAGTAACGTCTCACCATAAAAATATCCATCATTTGATGTTTTCTTCCATTTCTGGGACCTTAATGCTTCACATGGCAGTGTGAGTCTGGGTAGATGAGATGAAAGGAATTTTGAGAAAAAGACAATATTTTTCGGTAACAACAAATCCAATTGCATGAATGGCAAACTTAACAGGAATTTTGTCAGTCACAATGCCATGTCTGTACTACAAATGCAACTCTAACGATGCCACTGTCGAAAAGCTATATGAGAAGACATCAATTGCTGGATACTGGATGGTGGTATAGCGGTGGAAATAACCCAGTGAAATTAATGATAATGAGAAATGCAATGGGAAAGAAGATGTTTTTTTTAAGTTAAGAAGTTGAGAATTTTTAAAATTTTATTTCTATAGAAAATGTTGTCAAACATATTCTATAGAAAATTCTTTAATTTTTCTATAGAAATTTTTTATTATTTCTTGAAATTTGTTAAAATTTATTTCTATAGAAAATTTTGTCAAAATCTTATTTCTATAGAAAATGTTGTCAAAATTTTACTTCTATAGAATTTTTTTTCAAAATTTTATTTCTATAGAAAATTTTGTTAAAATTTTATTTCTATAGAAAATTTTGTCAAAATTTTATTTCTATAGAAATTTTTGTGAAAATTTTATTTCTATAGAAAATTTTTGCAAATTATCTTAAAAAATTTTTGCAATATTTCTATAGAAAATTTTATCAAAATTATTACGATAGAAATTTTTGTCAAAATTTTGTTTCTTAGAAATTTTTTGACAAAAATTTATTTCTATAGAACATTTTGTGAAATTTTATTTCTATAGAAAGGTTTGTTAAAATTTTATTTCTTAAAAAACTTTTGTCAAAATTTTATTTCTTAGAAATTTTTTGACAAAATTTTATTCTTATAGAAAATTTTCTCAAGATATTATTTCTATAGAAAATTTTGTCAAAAATTTTATTTCTATAAAATTTTGTAAAATTTTTATTTCTATAGAAAAATTTTTGCAAAATTTTATTTCTATAGAAAATTTTGTCAAAATTTTATTTCTTTAGAAAATTTTTGCAAAATTTTATTTCTATAGAAATTTTTGCAAATTTTATTTGTATAGAAAATTTTGCAAATTATATTTTTCTATAGAAATATTTGTCAAAATTTTATTATATTAGAAAATTTTTCAATTTTTTATTTCATATAGAAAATTTGTCAAAATTTTTGTAATTTTACAATAGAAAATTTTGTTCAAAATTTTATTTCTATGGAAAATTTGTCAAAAATTTATTTCTATGGAAAATTTTGTAAAAATTTTATTTCTATATAATATCTTGTGAAAATTTATTTATATTAGAAAATTTTGTTGAAACTTTATTTCTATAGAAATTTTGTTAAAATTTTTTTCATAGAAATTTTATAAAAATTTTTATACAATGAGAAAATTTTGTAATTTTTATCTTTAGAAAATATCTATATTATTATAAAAAATGTTGTTAACAATTTTTCTTTATTAGAAAATTATTGTTTCAATTTTATTTCTTTGGAATTTTGAAAATTTTATTACTGCTAAATAATTTTGTCAAAACTTATTTCTTTAGAAACTTTTGTTCAAAATTTTTCATTACGATAGAAAATTTTATACAATTTATTTCTATGAAAATTTTTTTCAAAATTTATTTCTATATGAATATATTGTCAAATTTTATTTCATAGAACATTGTTGAAATTTATTCTATAGAAAAGTTTGCTTAAAATTTTATTTCTATAGAAAATTTCAAAAAATTTATTACGATAGAAAATTTTGTCAAAATTTTGTTTCTTAGAAATTTTTTGACAAAAATTTATTTCTATAGAACATTTTGTTGAAATTTTATTTCTTAGGAAATTTATTTTTGCAAAATTTATTTCTTATGACAAATTTGTTTAAAATTTACTTATTTCTATAGAAAATTTTTCAAATTTTATTTCTATAGAAAATTTTTGCAAAATTTTATTTCTATAGAAAATTTTTGCAAAATTTTATTTCTATAGAAAATTTGTCAAAATTTTATTCTGCTTTAGAAAATTCTTTGCAAAATTTTTATTTCATAGAAAATTTTTGCAAAATTTTATTTCTTATTTACAAATTTTTATAGAAATTTTAGACTATTGAAAATGTTTCAATATTTCTATAGAAAATTTGCTCTATAGAATTTTATTTTTATAGAAAATTTTTCAAATTTCTATTTCTATTTAGAAATTTTGTCAAAAAATTTTGATTTCTTTAGGAAAATTTTTGTCAAAACTTTATTTCTGTAAGAAAATTTTTGTCAAATTTTTATTTCTATAGAAAATTTTTTCTGTCGGTCAAAATTTTATGAAATTTTTTCAAAATTTATATTTTGGTTTGCAAATATTATTTACTGGAAAAATTTCTTCAAAACTTTTATTTCTATATAATATCTTGTGAATATTTTATTATTTATAGAAATTCTGTTGCAAACTTTTATTTCTATAGAAATTTTATCAAGATTTTATTTCTATAGAAAATTTTAATAAATTTTTTACATATAGAAAATTTTGTTCAATTTTTTTTTTTTAGAAAAATTTGTCAAATAATTATTAATTACTATAATCTTGAAAATTTTTTTCTAAAAGTCAAATTTTATTTTCTTGGAAAATTTGTATTCAAAATTTTATTATGAATCAATTTTAATTATATCTCAAGAACTTTTAGATTTCTATTCATAGAACATTTTATCGACAATTGTTATTTCTATTGAAAATTTTTTCAAATTATTTTCTATAGATATAATTGTCAAAATATTTTATTATAACATATGTAGAATTTAATTTTGTAAGGTTTAAAATTTTTTTCTTTTATAGAAAATTTTATCAAAAATTTATTCGTTAGATTTAATTCTGATTGAAAAAATATTTCTGGAACTGTGCAATTTTTTATTTTATGAAATGTGTAAAAAATTTTTGAATTTAAAATTTATTTCTTAGGAAACATTTTTAAAATATTTTCGAAATTAAAATTTACTAAGAATATTTTGTCAAAAAATTTATTACTATAGAAATTTATAATTTTTTCAAAAACTTATGTCCAAAATTTTATTTTCTATAGATATTTGTCTAAAATATTTTATCTTTGATATGACTTATCAATTTATTTGTTGAATTTTATATTCTTAGACAAAGTGATTAAAATTTTTATTTCTATACGAAAATTTGTATCAAAAATTTTATTAAGATACTTGAAATTTGTCAACAATTTACTTTCTTTAGAAAACTTTTTGATCAAAATATTTAAACATTTCTTTAGAAAATTTTCTCATCGTTAATTTTTATTTTAATTATCTTCAAAAATTTGGTAAAACTTTTATTTCTTTAAAATTTTTGTCAAAATTTTTACATTTCTAAGATATTATTTGTCAAAATTTTATTTCTATGAAAAATTTTTGTAAACTTTATTCTTTAAAAAAATTTTATCAAAATTTTATTTATAATCAAATTTTGCGAAATTTTATTTCTATTAGAATTATTTTGTCAAAATTTTATTTCTATAGAAAATTTGGTTCAAAATTTTATTTGTATTATCTTTTTCTCAAGATATTATTTCTCATAGAAAATTTCCAAAATAATTATAGAAAATTGTCAAAAATATTTCTATAGAAAATTTCGGAATTTTTCAAAAAATGTTTGTCAAAATATTATTAGAAAATTTCCAACCAAAAATTTCATGTCAAAATATCTATAGTAAAAGCTAAAAATTTTATTCTTTAGTAACATTTTTGTCAAAATTGTATTTCTTTAGGAAAAATTTTATTCAAAAGTCGTATTCATAAAATAAAAAACTAACCCAATGTCATAACCTTATCAACGTTTAACGAATAATTGCTTCACTGGTTATGGCGGTTATGCTTTAGCAATCAAAAGTCAATCACCACTTTGCTAACATGAACATCTCTGAGGGACTCAACAATACAAATTAGGCCAAAATTTAAATTAAGATCCAAACAGCACCAATGAAAATTTACCAACCACTACTGCAACAAAAATGTTCTCATGTAAATAGGCAGACGCCAAGATGTGACAAAACAAAAAATTTTTTTTGACAAAACAGCACAGTAAAGAGAAACAATTCCGCTCAGCCAAAGTTCCCGATATTGCTTCAGGTTTTGCGTTCCCCCATACACCCTACCCCAAAAAAAAAAAAAAACAAACCATTAGAACACAGAAAATTTTTCAACGTAAATGAAAACAAAATCTCAAACATTCGTTGACCTTTCAGACAGCTAGTCTCGTTGCAATGGGCCACTAGTATGTCTGATACCAATACCACGTGCAATTGTCTTTGGTTAAGAAGAATATGTACGAAAGCGGCAATGTTTTCTTAGCCCTAAACGAAAAACAAAAATGCTATTGCATTAATGGTAACACAATTAACAATAATCAACTGCATTGATATCTGACTAATACTGTCGAGTTGTGTGGTACTAAAGATTTCCAGATCAATTTTTTGATGTTGGCAGACTCATTATGTCGTGTGGTCACAGTGAGAGGGAATAATAATATCTACGATTTGTATAACCAATATCTCATTGAACAAAAAAAAAATTTACAAATTAAATGCCAAAAAAAATTTTGGATCATACAGGGCTTGGACCCTACGAAATTCTGCATCTTGCTATCCTGACCAAATAAAAGTTTTTAAATATCCACACAGACGTATCCTTGTGCCTATGGTCAATGTTTTATTTATGATATTACAGGCATTGGAACCCCAAAACCAATGTTTACTCTCAAAACCAGATAAAAGGTCTTCGCATGGTTACAGGATCTGCTCACTGACACAGAGATGGACCTTCGAAAGTCAGATGTCCCTTTAATACACAGGTGCTGACCACTATTCAAAACTAATTAACCTGATCATATAGAAAATATGATTTTGACGTTGATATTTTGTAAGTCAAAAAATTAAACGCACAAAATTTTACAAAAGAGATGCGTAGTGATTTATTTTTTTCTAACACGTCTACAATTGTTTTCTGCACTCCAAAAAAATTATGTATTGTGAAAATTAAGGAAAAAAGTACAGGTGCTTATGATACGGGTAACATGTATAAATTGATGGAATTCTTTTTATACCACCCCATTAGAATGGCTGATGGGCGGGTATAATTAAGTTTGCCATTCCGTTTTGTAACAGGGAGAATTCTATAGACGATATAACGCATGTCCGTCTGTCTGTCTGTCGCTGTCTGTTGTAATTCACGTAGGTTTAATAATGAAGCCAATCGTGCAATGAAATTTTTGCACAAACTGCAGTCTTTTGTCTGCAGGCAGGTCAAGTTCGAGATGCGGCTTATCTGCGTCCAGGTTTTATATAGTCCCATATAAAACCGAGCTCCCCGATTTTGGGGTCTTGGGCTTATAGAAAATCGTAGTTTTTATCCAATTTGCCTTGAAATTTGGAAATCTAGAGGGTATTTCTATGACATTAAAGAGGTGTGCCAAAAATGGTGAGCTATCGGTCCATGTTCCGGTAATTAGCCCCCATAATAGACCGATCTCCCGATTTTGATTCTTTTGGGCTTATAGAAACCGGCAGGTTTTTATTCAATTTACTTTGCAAATTGCGAAAATCTAGAGCTATTTGTAGGCACCACCAAATACGTAGCTGCCAAAAATGTGAGTATCGGTCCATGTTTTTGGTATGGTCCCCATATTTAAAAACGACCTTCCCGATTTTGGGGGTTCTGGGCTTATAGAAATCGTTAGTTTTATCCAATTTTGCCTGAAATTTGAAATCAGAGGTATTTATGACCATAAAAGAGAGTGCAGTATCATAAATGTGAGTATCGGTCCATTATTTTGGTATAGGCCCCCATATAGAACCTATCTCCCGATTTACTTCTTTGGCTTATAGAAACTGCAGTTTTTATTCCAATTTACCTGAAATGGAAATCTAGAGGTATTGTAGGACCATTAATACGGTGTGCCAAAATTGTGAGTATCGGTCCATGTTTTGCGTATTAAGCCCGCATATAAACGACTCCCGATTTTGGCGGTCTTGGGCTATAATAGAAACCGTAGTTTTCTATCCAATTTGTTGAAATTGGATATCTTAGAGTGTATTTTAGGACCATTAAGGAGGTGTGCCGAAACTGGTGTTAGTATCGCGTCCAGTATTTTTGGTATTAGCCCCCATATAGACCGATTATCCCGATATTTACTTTCTTGGCTTCTAGAATCCGAAGTTTTTATCCTATATTGCCTGAAATTGGAAATTCTAGAGGTTATTTTCGGGTCATAAAGAGGTGTGCCTGAAAACGGTGAGTATCGGTCCATATTTTTGTTATTTAGCCCCATAAGCAAACGATCTCCCGATTTAACTCCTTGGGTTTTCTAGAAATCCGTCAGTTTTTATTCTGATGCCTGAATTTAAATATTCTGATATTTTTAGGCTCACAAAACGAGTGTATCGGCATTAAGTTTTTTATCGCGTCCATTTGATAATATCTCCATATAGACCGACTTCACTTCTTGACGGTTGTAGAAGGGCGCAACTGATTCATGAAAATTGGCTTCGAAACTCAAATGCTAAATTTCGCAGATTTTACTTCCACAGATTTAAGGATTTTCAAATTAAGACGTTATTTTTTAATTTTCTTGCCACACTTACAAGAGATGCTTAATTGATTCCGCTCTAAAACTCAAACAAAAAATGGTTTCTTATAAATCCAGAATAGATATAGCCTCATAGCCGTGAAATCTTAAATTTATCTTCGGGAAGTGTCCTCAAGTCCTTCAAGCCCTCCTGAAATTTCAAAGGAAACCCTAATATTTTGCGTTCATGCGTGGTGTGGTATTTTAAGATTCTGCCCGGGCACGAACTTAGTTGCTGTATATACTTGTTTTTCTAACAGTTTTTTTAATTTTCTCCACTGGTTTTCAATACATTATAAGCTTAAATATTTTCATACTGAATATCCAGATATAATGCAAATTTTCTAATAATAGGGATTCACTATACATGAACGGTGTTTGTTACACTGTTGAAAAGGAACCCCTGCTCGTTAACAGGACTAACCATATAGCACAGTTTTTATTCATGGGGTTTATGGAAGAATATTCACTGAAAAGGTTTCAGTTCATCCATTATTTGAGATATCAAATTACCGTCGTTGTTCTTTATTAGGGGGGTTGAAATCACAATAGTTGCCAGACAAAGGATGAAATAACAGTGAAATGAAAAAAGAGAAAAAATTCTCTGGAAATAAGCATGGAAGGATACGTGTACGTCGACATGTAAGTCGTTCATCCAATGGACAAAACCAAAACGATAAATAAAATAAAATAAATTGACAAACAATTTCAGTAGAAATACAATTTTGACAAAATTTTCTATAGAAATAAAATTTTGACAACATTTTCTTTAAAAATAAAATTTTGACAAAATTTTCTAAAGATATACAATTTTGCCAAAATTTTCTATAGAAAAAAAATTTTGACGAAAATTTTCTATAGAAACAAAATTTTGACAAAATTTTCTATAGAAATTAAAATTTTGACAAAATTTTCTATAGAAATAAAATTTTGACAAAATTTTCTTTAAAAATAAAATTTGCAAAATTTTCTAAAGAAATACAATTTTGCCAAAATTTTCTATAAAATCAATTTTGACAACATTTTCTAAAGAAATACAATTTTGCCAAAATTTTCTATAGAAATCAAATTTTGACTACATTTTCTATAGAAATAAAATTTTGACAAAATTTTCTATAGAAATAAAATTTTGACAAAATTTGCTAAAAAAATTTGCAAAAATTTTTTATAGAAAATAAAATTTGCAAATATTTCTGTAGAAATAAAATTTGACAAAATTTTCATAGAAATAAAATTTTGACCAAAATTTTCTATAGAAATTACATTTTGACAACAATTTTCATATAAGAAATAAAATTTTGACAAAATTTCTATAGAAATTAAAATTTTGAGAATTTTCTATCAGAAATAAAATTTTGACAAAATTTTCTTTAAAAATAAAATTTTGACAAATTTTCTAAAGATTACAATTTTGCCAAAATTTTCTATTAGAATTAAAATTTTGACAAAATTTTCTATAGTGATAACATTTTGACACAATTTTCTATTAGAAATGAAATTTTGACAAAATTTTCTATGAATTAAAATTTGACAAAATTTTTTATAGCAAAATAATTTTTGAAAAAATTTTCTATTAGAAATTACAAAATTTGACAAAATTTTCTATAGAAATAAAATTTTTGACAAAATTTTCTATAGTAATAAACATTTTCACACAATTTTTATAAAATGAAATTTTGACAAAACTTTTCTATGGAATTAAATTTTGACAAAATTTTCTATAGAAATAAAATTTGAAATAAAATTTCTATAGAAAAATTTACAAAATTTGACAAAATTTTCTATAGAATTAAAATTTTAACAATTTTTCTTTAAAAATAAAATTTTTTGACAACATTTTCTAAAGAAATACAATTTTGCCAAAATTTTCTATAGAAATAAAATTTTAACAAAATTTTCTATAGAATTAAAATTTTGACAAAATTTTCTATAGAAATAAAATTTTGACAAAATTTTCTATAGAATTAAAATTTTGACAACATTTGATTTAAGAAAAAAAATTTTGCAAAAATTTGGATTATAAATAACAATTTGCAAACATTTTCTATACAAATAAAATTTTGACAAAATTTTCTATAGAAATAAAATTTGGAGAAAAAATTTCTGTAGAAATAAAATTTTGACAAAATTTTCTATAGAAATAAAATTTTGACAAAATTTTCTATAGAAATAAAATTTTGACAAAATTTTCTTTAAAAATAAAATTTTGACAAATTTTTCTAAAGAAATACAATTTTGCCAAAATTTTCTATAGAAATAAAATTTTGACAAAATTTTCTATAGAAATAAAATTTTGACAAAATTTTCTATAGAAATACAAGTTTGACAAAATTTTCTATAGAAATAAATATTTTGACAAAATTTTGCTTAAAAATAAAATTTTGAAAATTTTCTATAGAAATAAAATTTGACAAATTTTTCTGTAGAAATAAAATTTTGACAAAATGTGCTAAGAAAAAAATGTTTGCAAAAATTTTTGATTAGAAATAACAATTTGCAAACATTTTCTATACAAATAAAATTTTGAAAAATTCTTATAGAAATAAAATTATTGCTAAGAAAAAAATTTTTGGAATATTAGAAATAACAAATTTGCAAAACATTTTCTATACAATATAAAATTTGACAAAAATTCCTATAGAAATAAAATATTTGACAAAATTTTCTATGGAAATAAAATTTGACAAAATTTTCTATAGAAATAAAATTTTTGTAAAATTTTGCTAAATATTTTCAAATTTTTATAGAAATAAAATTTTGCTAAAATTTTCTATAGAAATAAAATTTTTGCAAAATTTTCTAGAGAAATAAAATTTCGACTAATTTTTCTATACAAAATAAAATTTTTACAAAATTTTCCATAGAAATAAAATTTTGAAAAATTTTCTCTAAAAATCCTAAACAACTGTCTTCTCATATGTTTTGAATAAAAACCTTTTGCATAGGAGATTTTAAACACTACAATATTTTAAAAATTAAATAAAATTATCTTTGGTCGAGAATATTTCTATATCAATTGTAATTTTTCATGCCCCACCTGTGGTGTTTACTCGTAGTTGGACTATTGACCATAGACTAGGATTAGCTGTGTCATTATAATTAACACTGTGTATCAACTTGTCACTGCATATTCAAATGTGTTATTTATTTAATTATTAAAACCACAATTTTGATAATTGCGTTAGTAATTCACTTGGGGAGGAGAAAGAAATTTTTGTATTAAATAACTACGGCTGCCAGAGATTTTTTGTTCGCATTTGTTAGTTGGCTTAAATAGAAATTATTTCGTTTAGTTTGTGGTTTTTTACAAATATTTAGGGAGAAAAGTTAAAAGTCATGTTGGGGAAAAAAAATAAAAAAAAAATATTAAGAATTATTGTCAGGGGAGTAGTTAAATGTATGGGAAGACAGCGGTTGGAACTTGAGCCAAATATATTCTATCAACATTTGAAGAAAATTTAAAAAAAAAAGTTATTTTTAAAAGTTGTATTTCTATAGAAAATTTTTGCAAAACCCTTATTTCTATAGAAACTTTAAAAAAAAAATATTTATATAAACAATTGTATTTCTATAGAATTTTGTCACAATTTTATTTCTATAGAAAATTTTGGCAAAATTTTATTTCTTGTAAATTTTTTCCAAATTTTATTTTTATAGAAAAATTTTGCCAAAATTTTTATTTCTATAGAAAAATTTCTATGGAAAATTTTGTCAACATTTTATTTCTATAGAAATTTTTTGTAAATTTTAACTTCTATAGAAAATTTTGTCAAAATTTTATTTTCATAGAAAATTTTTGCAAAATTATATTTCTACAGAAAATTTTCTCAAAATTTTATTTCTATAGAAAATGTTTTCAAAATTTTATTTCTATAAAAAATTTTCTCAAAACTATATTTCTATAGAAATTTTTCTCAAAATTTTGTTTCTATAGAAAAATTTTCTCAAAATTCTATAGAATTTGGCCTGGGGACTTTTTTTTAATGTCTAAACAATTTTGAATATAAGTTTTCTATTTAAATGCTCCCCAAAAAATCCGCAGTTTATTTTTTTTACACCTAATAATCAATTCCACAATATTGTTGTTTACTTTAGCAGCTATTAGCTAGTGCTCAGCACTCAAGATATTTCATTATTTATTTGGTCTTAACATTGACACTTTAATCGGAAATGCTGAGTGTTGAGTAAATATGAAAGTTTTCAATAGTTTCATTGAACGAAACGACGATTTTTTGATGTTTGTTTCTGCTTTTTATTTTTTCTGTCTTGCAATTGAGAATGCGAATGCAAGTAATTTGAGACATTTGTAATGGAGATCATTGAATGGTGACAAAATACTTGATTGGCTTACGTAGTTTTTGGTGAAATTTGTTTTTCGTTTTTGGTAAAATCTCCATGGGATGGTAGTCATCACAATTTATGTGAAGGAAAGTTGTTTTAAAAGTTTGACCCAAGACACAAGAAAAATTCAAGAGAATATTTTTTTAATTTTGAAAAGGGAAGAAATCTATTGTTAGAACATTTTAAACTGATGGTATTATTCACTTAATCCTGTATATTATGATGTTTTCATTATTTTTTTTTTTTATAAAAAAAATAATAATTTTTATATTATAAGGGGAATGTCCATTCTAAAATACCCAACAAACAATTTGTATTTATCATACAACACCAACGTGAAACAAAATATATATAAATAAAATTATTTTAAAGTGAGACACAAACAAAAATAGGCGCCCGAGCATGGCACACTTTTCACTTACTGATAACAGTGTCAATAACGAATTACTTTGCTGCATAGAGAAACTTCACATAAATGGAATATAGGGATCATGACAATTTTGAGGAGATAAAAAAATAATATGATATAAGCTTTTATATCGCGAGATAAGTTATTAATTAAATTTTTTAGTTTTTTTTTTCGGTTAATTGTAGGAAAATATTTAATGCAGTGTGTCCTACTATATGCCGCACTCCATCACATTCGACAATACCGGCTAAAACCCCATCCCTCTTCCCTCGGAGGGAATGGAACCACTTTAATTTATTTACTTTTGAGGTAGACGGACCATGGTTGCCACTCAATCTATTATACAAAAAAATCTATCCAAAGTTTGAAGAACATTTCTACAAAAAAAAAAAAATCTTATTTTGCAAATTTGTTTCTATAAGAAAAATTTTCTTTAAATTTAGTTTACACATGCCTAAATTTATTTCTATGCACAATGTAGAATATTTTGTGTCCTTTACTAAAAAATTTGCTAATTACTTCTATAGGAAATTTTTCTAAATTTTTGTATTTCTATAGAATTGTCACATTAATTTCTATAACGATTTCACAAATTTTATTTCTATAGAAAACTTTTGATCAACTAATTTATTTCTATAGAAAATTTTTTGTAAAATTTTATTTGCTATAGATTTGTCAAAATTTATCAAAAATGTTTAAATTTTATTAGTGAAATTGTCAAAATTATTTGCTTGAAAATTTGTTACATTATATTCTATAGAAAATTTTGTTCAAAATTTTATTTCTATAGAATTTGTTAAAATTTATTTTCTATAGAAAAATTTTCGTCAACATATTTATTTCCTAGGGAAATTTTTGTTTAAATTGTTATTTTATTAGAGAAAATTTTTCCAAAAAATTTATTATCTATAGAAAATTGTTATAATTTTTTCTGAGCATGTTTTTAATATTATAAGGAAAATTTTGTTATTTTCTATAGAAAATTTTGTCAAACATTTATTTCTAGAAAAATTTTGCACATTGTTCTATAGAAAATTTTGTCAAAATTGTATTTCTATAGAAATTTTGTCAAAAATTTTTTTCCATAGAGCAACATTTTTTATATGAAATCAAAAATTATTTTATAAATTTCACACATTATATAGAAAATTTTGTTTCAAAATTTTATTTCTATAGAAAATTTTGTTAAAATTTTTTATTCTAGAAACAGTTTTTGTCAAATTTTATTTCTATAAGAAAAATTTGGCTTAAAATTTTATTTCTATAGACCAAATTTTGCTCAAAATTTTATTTCTATAGAAAAAATGTTGTCCATAATTTATTTCTATAGAATAAATTTTGTCAAAATTTTATTTTATAGAAAATAATTTGTATAAATTTTATTTCCATAGAAACTTTTGATCAAAATTTTAATTTCTATAGAAAATTTTGTTAAAAATTTTATCTTCTATAGAAAATTTGTAAATTTTCATTTTTATTGAATTGAAAATTTTTTTTCTATAGAAAATTTTTGTCAAAAATTTTTGGTCAAAATTTTTTAATAGAAAATTTTGCAAAATTTATTTCAGACATGTAAGATTAATTGAAGGGTTCGTTTGATAACTCTAAATATTTTGAAATTTTATTTTCTATTAGAAAAATTGAAAATATTTTCTATAGAAAATTTAAATTTTATTTCCATAGAAAATTTCGTCAAAATTTTATTTTCTATAGAAAATTTTGTCAACTTATTTTTATATTTCTAGAAATTTTTGACAAAATTTGAATTTTCTATAGAAATTTTGCAAAATTTTATTTCTATTAGAAAATTTTGGCAAAATTTTATTTTCTATAGACAATTTTTGTCTAAATTTTATTTCTATAGAAATTTTGCAAAATTTTTCTATAGAAATTTTTGTCAAAATTTTATTTCCGATAGAAATTTTGTTCAAAATTTTGTTTCTATAGACAATTTTTGTCAAAATTTTATTCTATAGAACATTTTTTCAAAATTTTATTTCATATAGAAATTTTTTCAAAATTTATTTTCTATAGAAAAATTTTGTTTAAAATTTTATTTCTATGAAAAATTTTTCAAATTTATTTCTTTTAGAAAATTTTTCTCAAATATTTTGTCTATAGAAAATTTTTTCAAAATTTTATTTCTATAGATAAAATTTATAAAATTTTTATTTTCTATAGAAAATTTTGTCAAAAATTTTATTTCTTAGAAATTTTGTCAAAATTTTATTTTATATAGAAAATTTTTGTCAAAATTTTATTTTTTAGAAAATTTTGTAAAATTTTATTTCTATAGAAAAATTTTGTAAAATTTTATTTCTATAGAAAATTTTATTAAAATTTATTCTATAAATTTGTCAAATTTATTTCTATAGAAATTTTTTCAAATTTTATTTTCAATAGAAAATTTGTCAAAAATTTTATTTTCTATGGAGAAATTTTATCAAAATTTTATTTCTATGAAAATTTTTTTTTGTTCAAAATTTTTTTATACGAGTTTTTGTAATAAATTTTATTTCTAAAGAATATTTGTCAAAATTTTCTTCTATAGAAAATGTTTGTCAAAATTTTATTTCTATAGGAAAAATTTGTTTAAAATTTTATTTCTGTTAGACAATTTTTGTTAAAATTTTTATTTCTATAGAAAATTTTTGTCAAAAATTTTTTCTTAAAGAAAAATTTTGCCTAAATCTTACTTCTATAGAAAATTTTGTCAAAATTTTATTTCTATAAATAATTTTGTCAAATTTTATTTCTCATTAGAAAATATTGGACAAAATTTTATTTTCTATAGAGAATTTCGACAAAATTTTATTTCTTATTTTGCAAATGAATTTTGTCAAAAGTTTATTTCTAGAGAATTTTTACAAAATTTGTATTTTCGCATAGAAAATTTTGTCGAATTTTATTTCTATAGAAAATGTTGGCAAAATCTTAAAATTTCTTTATTTCTATTGGAAAATTTTGTCAAAAATTTGTCATTTTCTATGGAAAATTTTTGTCAAAATTTTATTTCTATAGAAAATTTTATCAAAATTTTATTTCTATAGAAAATTTTGTCAAAATTTTATTTCTTTAAAAAAGTTGTCAACATTTTATTTCTATAGAAAATTTTGTCAATATTTTAGTTCTATTATTAACTTATTCTGCTGATAAATACAACAGAATAAGTTAATCACTACTACGTTCGCCTTCACAAATACTATCAGTGAAATGACGAAGAGATTACTTTGTTTTTGGAGTAATTATTCGATATTCGTTCGATGTTTTATAAAAATTTATTGATAACATGACCACCAATCAGTAAGTAAGTTATGGGCACCTCAATCCCACAATAGAATGTAAGAACTTTATGATATAGTACGACTAGTTCAATTCTATGTGACGCAACTCCAGATACTACAGATTGTAGTATAACGATAAGGAATAACTACAATTAATAATCTATTGTCTTTAAAATAATATACAGTAAAACCTTTCACACTTGGGCACTTTGGAAGCGGACACCTCTCAAGTGTGGACAAATTTTTCGTGGGACATTTGCTATATTATTACATTAAAAATAAACTGTCATAAGTGTATAAGTTTTATTAAACTTTAATAAAGTTTACTAATCAGCTGATTACAGATCTACCTTTTCACTTATGATACCGTTTCAATTAATGCTATATTTATTAGCCGTACTCTCATTATTTCTCATTATTCTCTCCTCTCTATATGGTCACTCTCTCACATACCTTACTTAACAAAGGTATGTTATTTGTCTTTTATAACAGCTATGATGTTATTAAAGCTGTGAACTTTCCTACCAGCAGCATATTTCCATAATCTTAACCAAGATCTGAATCATTAGAAATTTCTTTAGTATACTTTGTTTTTGTATCAAATTTATTGGCACATTCCTGCATTGAACAAGTCCCCCCCCAATTCATTCAAATACTTCATCAGGTTGTTGCCCACCATACACACCCCGTATATACATACATACACACTAACGTTTTGGAAACACTGGGACCTGTTTATGATTAATTAATTAAAAAAATGCCGTTAGTCTAGCATGGATTCGACGTCATCAACTTACCTTAACACCAATGATTATTATTTTCTACAACTGCTTTCCTCTCGAACAAAGATCAACAAATGTTTTGTGTTGATGACAACACCAAGCGAGAGTGCGAGGGAGATTGAGTGGTTGGGAGAAGGAGAACAATAAGGTGTTTGATTGTGTTTTAACCACAAAAAGTAATCCAATTCCGTGGTGGTAAATGATGTTGATGTTGTTCTTGTTGTTTTTGCTGTTAGTGTTGTTCACGCAGTGTTAATCTCATCGATTTGCATTAGCAATGATAAAGCGCGTGTTATTTTTAAGGAAAAAAGGCAGAACAAGTGCCCAAAGAGCCACTTTTTTTTTATCAGTTGTTTTGTTTGTTATTGTTGTTTTTGGTAATTTGCAATTTACAATTGTTTTGTTTTGTTTTAGCGCAGTTAGACTTTGTTTGATTAGAATGGGTGGCTATTATTATTGGTAATCTGGTATGTTGGGTACATGTATTTGGTATTTAGTTATTGTTTCTTATAATTTGGCAAGTTTTTTGTAGTTGTTTTTTATTTTAGTTCGTTATATGTTTTTTTTTGCCTTGGTTCACCTTTTGGCCGGATTTTAAATGAAAATTAAAAACGAGAGAGTAGAAAAAAGAGAATGAAAAAAAATTAAACATTGTTGTTGTTGTTATATATCTTTGGTTTATTTTGCATTGTGAATGATTGAATGTGAATGCGAATGCAATTGAGATTAACACAATAACTTGCCAGACCATCAACTGGTGTGTATGTCGTGAACAAATTTTCATAGAGCAAGATTTTGATAAAATGCATTTAACATTTCTCCCCAGCCGTTTGATGAGTTTCAAGCGGCATTTTACTAAGAATAGCCATGGGCCATTAATACACCACACAGCATAACTTCACCGCAACAGTTTGTTTTTTGTTGTTGTTTCTGTTTTAAAGAGCGTCCATTAATTATCAGCCTGAAGCATGGAATTTTAAAAATTCCATTTTTGTATGGGCTATTACACAAGAAAGTTAACCGTTTAGGATAATTTTGCATATGCATGGTTTTGGGTATATGCTAGAAAGAAGTAAGATACCAAAAAGGGGGGTGGGGGCAAGCGAGTTTTAGAGTAGATCTGTCGACGTGTAAACTGAAAAAACAGTGAACCCACCAGGAAGAAAACTTTTGATTAATTTCAGAAAATTTTGAATATTTTTAGGAAATTTTTTTTTAACTAAACAGTATTACACGCGCTGGGCATCGCGCGATATCACAAAAATAAGTAAATATTTTTTCGACAAAATTCAAGAAAATATTATTAGACATACAATAATTTTTTTTTTTTTGTTTCCACTTTTTAAAGAAAAATTTTGTTAGTTTGAGGAAAAAATTGGAAGTTCAAAATTGCAAGAATGTCCTTTAGTGACATACGAAGTCACCACATGGACGCTTTGCTAGTAAAATTTACAAATTTGATGAAATACATGAACTATTTATGACAAATACAAATTTAGTAAATTTCTCTGTCCTTAACTTGTGTATAATTTTTTTCCCGTTTCTTTAAGTTCATTTTAACTTAAGGGGGAGAGATCCGGATCCAAAAAAACTAAAAGGCCTGTTACTAAGTTCGCTGTTTCAAGTTTCAAGGTTGCCTTTACCTTGTTTGCTTAAAGAAAAGATTTTTTTTGATTCATCTGCACCAGTGTTACATGTGTTTATCTGACCTTCCCCCAAATAATAAAGAAAAGCCCCCGTAAGCATTGAAAGAGGCTTTAGCCCAAAAGTAATGCTAAAGGATTTCTTGTTTATGATTCAGGATACTTGGGTTAACTTCTCGCCAACTTTTTTTTTTCTAAAAATTTAAGCCGGTGAATTTTTTTCCAAAGTGTTTCTAAAAATATAAGGCAGTTTTTCGTTTAACGAAAATTCCTACTTAATATATGAATGTCTCAATTCGTATAGCGAAATAAAATCCCCATTATAAATTTCAGGCCTACAGTGTTGCATCTATGGATAAGTTAATAGCATAATTAAAGTTTAAAATTTTATGATAAAATCACTAAGCCATTTCTTGGCAAAGAATTAGTATTCCCTTTTATTAAGTCACTTAATGCAAGCTACACATAGAGGGATTGGAATATGATCACTCAAAACATGTTTTTAAGAGCAAAAAATATCTTTCTTCCTCTTTTTTTTTTTTTTTGACACAGGATGACCTCGAAAGTCAGATGTCCCCTTTAATACACAGGGTGACCACTATTCATAAACTAATATCCTGATCATATAGAAAATATGATTTTGACGTGATATTTTGTAAGTCAAAAATTAAAGCACAAATTTTACAAAAGAGATGGAGGATTTATTTTTTTTCTAACACGTCTACAATTGTTTTCTGACTCCAAAAAATTATGTATTGGAAAATTAAGGAAAAAAGTACAGGGTAACATGTAATAAATTATGGAATTTTTTTTTTTAATTTTCTCCACTGTCGTTTTCAATACATTATAAGCTTAAATATTTCATACTGAATATCCAGATATAATGCAAATTTTCTAATAATAGGGATTCACTATACATGAACGGTGTTTGTTACACTGTTGAAAAGGAACCCCTGCTTCGTGAACAGGACTAACCATATAGACCAGTTTTTATTCATGGGGTTTATGGAAGAATATGTCACTGAAAAGGTTTCAGTTCATCCATATTTGAGATATCAAATTACCGGTCGTTGTTCTTTATTAGGGGGGTTGAAATCACAATAGTTGCCAGACAAAGGATGAAATAACAGTGAAATGAAAAAGAGAAAAAATATCTCTGGAAATAAGCATGGAAAGATACGTGTACGTCGACATGTAAGTCGTTCATCCAATGGACAAAACCAAAACGAAATAAATAAAATAAAATAAATTGACAAAAAATTTCAGTAGAAATACAATTTTGACAAAATTTTCTATAGAAATAAAATTTTGACAACATTTTCTTTAAAAATAAAATTTTGACAAAATTTTCTAAAAATATACAATTTTGCCAAAATTTTCTATAGAAACAAATTTTGACAAAAATTTTTCTAGTAGAACAAAATTTTGACAAAATTTTCTATAGAATTAAAATTTTGACAAAATTTTCTACAGAAATAAAATTTTGACAAAATTTCCTTTAAAAATAAAATTTGACAAATTTTCTAAAGAAATAAATTTTTGACAACATTTTCTTTAAATAAAATTTTGACAAAATTTTCTAAGATATACAATTTTGCCAAAATTTTTCTAATAGAAAAAATTTTGACAAAATTTTCTATAGAATTAAATTTTGACAAAATTTTCTATAGAAATAAAATTTGACAAATTTCTTTAAAAAAATAAAATTTGACAAAATTTTCTAAAGAAATACAATTTTGCCAAAATTTTCTATAGAAATTCAATTTTGACAACATTATCTAAAGAAATACAATTTTGCCAAAATTTTCTATAGAAATTCAATTTTGACTACATTTTCTATAGAAATAAAATTTTGGCAAAATTTCTATAAGAAATAAAAATTTTGACAAATTTGCTAAAAAATTTTTGCAAAATTTTTTTTATAGAAATACATATTTTAATTTCTGTAGAAATAAAATGTTGACAAATATTCGATACCAATAAGAATTCCGTTGCATAGGGAAATGTCCACTCAAATCTAAACTTGCCACGGGAGACCAAAAGTGTAGCACTTACAGTATTACGTAAAAGGTAACAGGATGCGTATAAGCACGTAAAATAGTTTACAGATTTTATAGGAATTCAATAAATTTGTCGCAAAATTCTATAGAAATTAAAATTTTTGACAAAATTTTCTTGAATTAAGAAATTTTGACAAAATTTCTAAGAGACAAAATTTCATAAGAAATAAAATTTTGACAAAATTTTCTTTAAAAAATAAAATTTTGACAAAACTTTTCTAAAGATATACAATTTTGCCAAAATTTTCTATAGAATTAAAATTTTGACAAAATTTTCTATAGTAATAACATTTTGACACAATTTTCTATAGAAATAAAATTTTGACAAAATTTCTAATGGAATAAAATTTTGACAAACATTTTCTATAAGAAATAAAATTTTGAAAAATTTTCTTAGAAATACAAAAATTTGACAGAAATTTCTATAGAAATAAAATTTTAACAAATTTTTCTTTAAAAATAAAATTTTGACAAAATTTTCTAAAGAAATACAATTTTGCCAAAATTTTCTATAGAAATTCAATTTTGACAACATTTTCTAAAGAAATACAATTTTGCCAAAATTTTCTATAGAAATAAAATTTTAACATAATTTTCTATAAATTAAAATTTTGACAAAATTTTCTGATAGAATAAAATTTTGACAAAATGTTTCTATTAGAATAAAATTTTTTGACAACATTTATTTAGAAAAAAAAAATTTTGCAAAAAATTTGGATTATATATAACATTATGCAACCATTCTATACAAATAAATTTGAACAATTTTCTATAGAAATAAAAATTTGAGAAAAATTTCTAGTAGTAAAATACAAATTTTGACAAATTTTCTATAGAAATAAAAATTTGACAAAATTTTCTATAGAAATAAAATTTTGACAAAAATTTTCTTTAAAAATTAAAATTTTGCAAAATTTTTCTAAAGAAATACAATTTTGCCAAAAATTTTCTATAGAAATAAAATTTTTGACAATTTAATTTATAGAAATAAAATTTTGACAAAAATTTTCTATAGAAATTACAAGTTGACAAAATTTCTATAGAAATAAATATTTTGACCAAAATTTTCTATAGAAATTAAAATTTTGACAACATTTGATTTAAAAAGAAAAAAAAATTTTTGCAAAAATTTGGATTATAAATAACAATTTGCAAACATTTTCTATACAAATAAAATGTTGACAAAATTTTCTATAGAAAATAAAATTTATAAACAAAATTTTCTTAGTAGAAATAAAATATTTGAACAAAATTTTCTTTAAAAACTAAAAATTTTGACAAATTTTCTAAAGAAATACAATTTTGCCAAAAATTTTCTATAGAAATAAAATTTTGACAAAATTTTAATTCTATAGAAATAAAATTTTGACAAAATTTTCTATAGAAATACAAGTTTGACAAAATTTTCTATAGAAATAAAATTTTGACAAAATTTTCTTTAAAAATAAAATTTTGACAAATTTTTCTATAGAAAATAAAATTTGGAGAAAAAAATTTCTGTAAGAAATAAAATTTTGCCAAAAATTTTTTATAGAATTCAATTTTTGACAACATTTTCTAAAGAAATCAAATTTTGCCAACATTTTCTATAGAAATAAAATTTTGACAAAATTTTCTATAGAAATAAAATTTTGACAAAATTTTCTATAGAAATAAAATTTTGACAAAATTTTCTATAGAAATAAAATTTTGACAAATTGCTAAGAAAAGAATGTTTGCAAAAAATTTTGATTAGAAATAAAACAATTTGGCAAACATTTTCTATACAAATAACAATTTGAAAAAAGTTTTCTATAGAAATAAAATATTTGCTAAGAAAAAAAATTTTTGCAAAATTTTTTGAATTAAAGAAATAACACTTTTCAACATTTTCTGATATCAATATAAAATTTGACAAAAATTCCATAGAAATAAAATATGACAAAAATCTTTCTTATGGAAAATAAAATTGCAAAAAATTTTTATAGAAATAAAATTTTGTAAAATTTTGAAAATTTTGCTAAAATTTTCTATCAGAAATAAAATTTTGCTAAGACTTTTCTATACGAAATAGACATTTTTCAGAAATTTTTCCTAGAAGAATAAAATTCGAACTAATTTTTCTATAGCAAAGATAAAATTTTACAAAGATTTCCATAAGAAATAAAATTTTGAAAAATTTTGCTCTAAGAAATCCCTAAAAAACTGTCCCTTCTCATATGTTTTGAATAAAAACCTTTTGCATAGAGATTAAAGCACTACAATATTTTAAAAAAATAAAATAAAAAATTATCTTGTCGAGAATATTTCTATATGCAATTGTAAATTTTTCATGCCCGACACTGTGGCTGTTTACTCCGTAGTTGAACTATTGACGCATAAAGAACCTAGAATAAGCTGTGTCATTATAATTAACTACTGTGTATCACTTGTCACTGCACCTATTCAATGTGTTATTTATTTAATTATTAAAACCACAATTTTGATGAAATTGCGTTATGTAATACACTTGGGGAGGAGAAAGAAATTTTTGTTATTAATTAACTACAGGCAGCCCCAGAAGAATTTTTTTGTTCGCATTTTGTTAGATGGCTTAAATAGAAGTTAATTTCGTTTAGTTTGTGGTTTTTTAGCAAATATTTAGGGAGAAAAGTTAAAATCATGTTGGGGAAAAAAAATAAAAAAAAAATATTAAGAATTATTGTCAAGGGAGTAGTTAAGATGTTGGGAAGAAGCAGCGGGGTTTGGAACTTGAGCCAAATATATCTATCAACATTTGAAGAAAAATTAAAAAAAAAGTTATTTTAAAGTTTGTAATTTCTATAGAAATTTTTGTGCAAAACCCTATTTCTATAGAAACTTAAAAAAAAAAATTATTATAATATAAACAATTTTGTATTTCTATGAAATTTTGTCACAGTTTTATTATCTAATAGAAAATTTTTTGGCAAAATTTTATTTCTGTAAATTTTTATCCAAATTTTTATTTTTATAGGAAAAATTTTGCCCGGAAAGATTGTTTATTTCTATAAGAAAATTTCTATGGAAGAGATTTTGTCTAACAATTTTATTTCTATAGAAATTTTTTGTAAATTTTTACTTCTATAGAAAATTTTTGTCAAAAATTTTATTTTCATAGAAAATTTTTGCAAAACTTTATTCTAATAGAAAATGGTTTTGCAAAAATTATATTTCTATCAGAAAATTTTCTCAATAATTTTATTCTATAGAAAATGTTCAAAAAAATTTTATTTCTATATAAAAATATTTCTACAAAACCTATATCTTCTATAAGAAATTTTTTCTCAAAATTTGTGTTTCTAATAGAAACAATTTTCTCAAAATTCTGATAGGGAATTGGCCTGGGGACTTTTTTTTAATGTCTAAGACCATTTTGAATAATAAGTTTCTTTAATAAAAATCCCGCAAAGTTTATTATTTTTACAGCGCTAATAATTCAATTCCTCTCAAGATTGTGGTTTACTTTAAGCAAGCTATTAGGCTAAGTGCTCAGGCACTCAATATAATTTCATTATTTATTTGGTCTTGAACATTGACACTTTAATCTTTGAAATGCTGATTGTGTGGCCGTAAAAACCACGTTGAGTTCAATATGAAATTATTTTTCAATATTTCAGGGGGTTGAACGAAAACGACCATTTTGATGTTGTTTTGGCTTTCTGGTTTATGGATACAAAAATATATATTTTTTATTTTTCTGTCCCCCTTGGCAATTGAGAAATAGCGAATGCAAGTAATTTGAGACATTTGTAATGGAGATGCATTGAATGGTGAGCAAAATACTTGATTTGGCCTTAGCGTAGTTTTTTTGGTGAAATTTGATTTTTCGTTTTTTGTAAAATCTACCAATGGGATGGTAAGTACATCAAGCAATTTTGAGTGAACGGTAAAGTTGTTTTAAAATGTTTGACGCAAGACACAAGAAAAAATTCAAAGAATTTTTTTTAATTTTGAAAAGGAGAGGAAAGCGATTTTGAGAACATTTTAAACTGATGGTATTATTTCACTTAATCCTGTATATTATGATGTTTTCATTATTTTTTTTTTTTATAAAAAAAATAATAAATTTTAATATACAAGGGGAAATGTCCATTCTAAAATACCCAACAAACAATTTGTATTTATCATAGCAACACGCAACGTGAAAAAATATATATAAATAAAATTATTTTAAAAAGTGAGACATCAAACAAAAATAGCGCGCACCCGTGCATGGTAAAAACACACTTTTCACTTACTGGATAACAGTGTCATAACGAAATTACTTCTGCTGCATAGAGAAACTTCATCAAATAATGGAATATAGGGATGCATGACAATTTTTGAGGACGATAAAAAAAATAATATGATATAAGCTTTTATATCGCGAGAATAAGTTATTAATTTAAATTTTTTAGTTTTTTTTCTTCGGTTAATTGTAAGGAAAAAATTATTTAATGGCAGTGTGTCCGTACTATATGCCGCACGATCCATCACACTTCTTTCGACAATACCGGTAAAAACCCCCCATCGCCTCTTCCCTCGGAGGGAATGGAACCAACTTGAATTTATTTACTTTTGAGGTAGACGACGCATGGTTGCCACTCAATCTATTAAACAAAAAAAATCTATCCAAAAGTTTGAAGAACATTTTACCAAAAAAAAAATTCTTATTTTGCAAATTTGTTTCTATAAGAAAAATTTCTTAAATTTAGTTCTACACATTAAACTTTATTTCTATACGAATGTAGAATATTTTGTGAAATTTTATTTCTATAGAAAGTTTTTTTAACATTGTATTTCTATAGAGACATTTTGTCACATTATTATTTCTAATAACGAAATTTCGACAAGCATTTTATTTCTATAGAAAACTTTATCAAAATAATTTTATTTCTATAGAAAATTTTTTGTAAAATTTTATTTGCTATAGAGAAATTTTGTCAAAAAATTTTAATTTCTAATAGAAAATGTTGTCAAAAATTTTATTTATAGTAGAAAAGTTTTGTCAAAATTTTATTTGCTATAGAAAATTTTGTATAAATTTTATATTCTATAGAAAATTTTGTTAAAAGATTTTATTTCTATAGACAATTTTGTTAAAATTTATTTTCTATAGAAAAATTTTGTCAAAATTTTATTTCCTAGCGGAATTTTGTTACAATTGTTATTTTATAAGAAAATTTTGTCAAAAAAATTTTATTATCTATAGAAAATTTGTTATAATTTTTATTTCTGATGCAATGTTTTTTTAAAAATTTTATTTATAATAAGGACAAATTTTGTTAATTTTATTTCTATAGAGAAATTTTGTTCAAAATTTATTTCTATGGAAAAATTTTTGCACAATTGTATTCTTATAGAAAATTTTGTCAAAAATTGTATTTCTATAGACAATTTTATCAAAAATTTTGTTTCCATAGAATTGTGTTCAACATTTTTTTTCATATAGAAAATTTTGACAAAAATTTTTATTTCTATAGAAAATTTCGACATACAATTTTATTTCAATAGAAAATTTTGTTTTCAAAATTTTATTTCTATAGAATAAATTATTGTTAAAATTTTTTATTTCTTAGAGCAGTTTTTTGTTAAATTTTATTTCTATAGAAAATTTGGCAAAATTTTATTTCTATAGACCCAAATTTGTCAAAATTTTATTTCTATAGAAAAAATGTTGTCCATAATTTATTTCTATAGATAAATTTGTCAAAATTTTATTTCTATAGAAATAATTTGGTAAAACAATTTTAATTTCCTAATCGAAAACTTTAATCAAAATTAATTTCTATAGAAAATTTTGTAAAAAATTTTATTTCTATAGAAAGATTTTGTAAACATTTTGTTTGTATAGAAAATTTTTTTTCTAAGTAGAAATTTTTGTCAAAATTTTATTGCGTCAAAATTTTTTTCTATAGAAATTTTGCCAAAATTTTATTTCTATAGAACATTTTGTAACATTTTTCGGAAGGTTCGAAGTGTGGTTCATTGTTGAGTTTGATGAACTGCCTGAAATTTATTCTGATAATTGGTTGACAGTTTTGCTGCAATCAAAAAAACAACAACAATGATTAAAGAACAAAACCAACAAAACGAATGAAAAAACTTTATTTCTATAGAAAAATTTTTCAAATGTATATTTCTAGAAAATTTTTTTCAAAATTTTATTTCTATAGAAAATTTTGTCAAAATGTTTTGTTTCCTATAGACAATTTCTGTCTAAAATTTTGTTTCTATTAGGAAAATTTTGTCAATTTTTATTTCTATTATATTTCTATGAAATTTTGAACAAAATTTAATTTTCTAAGAACATTTTCTCAAACATTTATTTTCTTAGAAAATTTTGCTAAAATTATTTATTTTTATAGAAATTCTTGAACATTTTTCTACAAAATATTTATTTTCTATAGAAAATTTGTGACAAGAAAATTTTACTTTCTATAGAAAATTTTGTCAAATTTTATTTCTATAGAAAATTTTGTAGTTTATAAATTTTGCATTTTATCTATATTTCAAAATTTTTGATTCAAATTTTTAATTTCTATAGAAATTTTGTCAAAACTTTTATTTCAATAGAAAATTTGTCAAGAATTTTTATTTCTATTAGAAAATTTTTATCAAAAATTTTTTCTATTAGAAATTTTGCAAAATTTTATTTCTAGAGTTTGTAAAAATTTTATTTCTATAAGAAATATTTGTCAAAATTTTTATTTCTATAGAAAATTCTTTTATCAAAATTTTATTTCTATAGAAAATTTTGTCAAAAATTATTATTTGCTAAAGAATATGTCAAAATTTTATTTCTATAGAAAATTTGTCAAAATTTTAATTTCTATGATGAATTTCTTTTTTTAAATTTTATTTCATAGAAATTTGGTCAAAATTTATTTCTATACAGAAAATTTTCAAAATTTTATTTCTATAGAAAATTTTTCAAAAATTTTATTTTCTACGAAGTTTTGTCAAAATTTTATTTTCTAAAGAATTATTTTCAAAAAATTTTATTTCTATAGAAAATTTTGTCAAAAAATTTTTTTTATAGAAATTTTGTCAAAATTTTTTTCTTAAAGAAAATATTTGTCAAAATTTTTTCTATAGAAAATTTTGTCAAAAATTTTATTTCTATAGAAATTTTGTTCAAATTTTGTTTCTATAAGAAAATATTGTCAAAATTTATTTCTATAGAAATTTTTGCAAATTTTTCATATAAAAATTTTTCAAAAAATTTTGTTTCTATAGAAATTTTGTCAAATTTTAGTTTCTATAGAAAATTTTGTCAAAATTTTATTTCTATAGAAATTTTTCAAAATTTTATTTCTATAGAAAATTTTGTCAAAATTTTATTTCTATAGAAAATTTTGTCAAAAGTTTAATTTCTATAGAAAATAACTGTCATAATTTTATTTCCATAGAAGAAATTTTTTTGCTGAATTTATTCTGATTTACTGATTTACACAGAAATTTTATTTTCTATAGAAAATGTTTGGCAAAATTTTATTTCTATAGAAAATTTTGTCAAATTTTATTTCTATGGAAAATTTTTGTCAAAATTTTATTTCTATAGAAAATTTTGTCAAAATTTTATTTCTATAGAAATTTTTGTCAAATCTTTATTCTATAAAAAATTTTTCAACATTTTATTTCTATAGAAAATTTTGTCAATATTTTAGTTCTATTATTAACTTATTCTGCTGATAAATACAGCAGAATAAGTTAATAAGTCTACGACACTCAATACGTTGTCTCACAAATACTATCAGTGAATGACGAAGAGATTACTTTGTTTTGGAGTAATTATCGATATTCTGGTTTTATAAAAATTTATTGATAAAATGACCACCAATCAGTAAGTTAATGGGCACCTCAATCCCCCAATAGAATGTAAGAACTTTATGATATAGTACGACTAGTTCAATTCTATGTGACGCAACTCCAGATACTACAGATTGTAGTATAACGATAAGAATAACTACAAATTAATAATCTATTGTTTTTAAAATAATACAGTAAAACCTTTCACACTTGCACTTTGGAAGGGACACCTCTCAAGTGTGGACAAATTTTTCGTGGGACATTTGCTATATTATTACATTAAAATAAACTTCATAAGTGTATAATAGTTTATATAAACTTTAATAAAGTTTTCAACAATCAGCTGATTACAGTTTCTACTTACTTACTATTTCATTATGATACCGTTTCATTTAAGCTATATTTATTAGCCGTACTCTATTATTTCTCTCCATCTCTATATGGTCACTCTCTCACAATACCTTACTTAACAAAAGGTAGTTATTTGTCTTTTATTAACAGCTATGATGTTAATATAAAAGGCTGTGATACTTTCCTACCAGGCACAGCATATTTCCATAAATCTTAACCAAGATCTGAATCATTAGAAATTCTTTAGTATAAACTTTGTGTTTTGTATCAATTTATTGGCACATTCCGCTGCATTGAACAAGTCCCGCGCCCCCCAATTCCATTCAAAGATATCTTCATCATCGTTGGTTGCCCACCATACACCACCCGCGTAATATAGCATACATACATCACTAACGTTTTGGAAACACTTGGACCTGTGTTTATGATTAATTAATTAAAAAAATGCCGTTAGTCTAGCATGGATTGAACGTCATCAAACTTACCTTAACACCAATGATATATTCATTTTTCTACAACTGCTGTTCTCTCGAGACAAAAGATCAACAAATGTTTGTGTTGATGACAAACACGCGAAAGCGAGAGTGCGAGGGAGATTGAGTGGGTTGGGAGTAAGGAGAACAATAAGGTGTTTGATTTTGTGTTTAAACCACAAAAAGTAATCCAATTCCGTGGTGGTTAAAATGATGTTGATGTTGTTCTTGTTGTTTTATTGTGCTGTTAGTGTGTTCACGTAGTGTTAATACTCATCGATTTGCATTAGGCAAATGATAAAGCCGCTGTTATTAGAAACAGACAAGTCCCC
>PGFW01047462.1:0-12111 GCA_003123925.1 Haematobia irritans | reverse complement strand
CTTTGACTATTTCAATTGTTATGCTAATGTCCTCACTGTCCCACATTTCGTTTGAAACAGCTTTCTGCCGTCTCTTGGTATCCTATCGGTGCTATTTTTTGTTCTGTGTAGCAAACTGAGTATTTAATTATTGACATAATTGTCGCTTCATGTATTCCAATTAACTTTACTCGACATTGGTAACGGATCCAATGGCAATGTCCATAGAAGGATTAAAGAAAACCATCACCACTAGTACAACTAATCAAAGTTATGGTATAATGATATTATTAGCTTTCCTAGAATCCTTAATGATGGCTGAATTTTCCATTTAAAATGCACACGAATAGTAGGTGGTTTCTACCTTTGGGATGAATTGTACAATGTAGCAGATTATTATGTTTAATTTTTGGCGCGGAGCATTTTGGCTACACTGGTATAAAACGAAATGAAGTTCTTTATATTAAAACAAGTATATACGGCCGTAAGTTCGGCCAGGCCGAATCTTATGTACCCTCCACCATGGATTGAGTAGAAACTTTTACGAAAGACTGTCATCCACAATCTAATTACTTGGGTTGTGGTATCTTAAAACTTCTTAACATCGTTTTCTAAAATGTAAGTTAGTCCATACGTGGTATATATTAGACAATTATTTGTAAGTCTACAAATAATTACGAATCGATATGGACTTTTGCACGGTACGTAGAGAGCCAGAATTGAAATATGGGGGTCCAATTTTTGTGTGATTGGGAATCGATTTATCTGAGGGCTATATATAACTATAGACCGATATGGACCTAGTTAGGCATGGTTGTCAACGGCCATATACTAGCACAATGTATCAAATTTCAACTGACTCGGATGAAATTTGCTCCTCCAAGAGGCTCCAAAACCAAATCTCGGGATCGGGACTAATATGGACCACTTTTGGCATGGTTGTTAAATATCATATACTACCACCACGTACCAAATTTCAACCAGATCGGATGAATTTGGCTTCTCCAAAAGGCACCGGAGGTCAAATCTAGGGATCGGTTTATATGGGGGCTACATATAATTATGAACCGATGTGGACGAATTTTTGCATAGTCGTTAGAGACCATATACTTACACCATGTACCAAATTTCAGCCGGGTCGGATTAAATTTGCTTCTCTTAGAGGCTCCGCAAGCCAAATCGGGGGATCGGTTTATATGGGGGTTATATATAATTATAGACCGATGTGGACCAATGGTTGTTAGAGACCATATACTAACACCATGTACCAAATTTAGGCCTGATCGGATTAAATTTGCTTAAATTTGCGACTCAGAATTTCACCACGACCCAGAATATATATACTTTATGGGATCTTAGAGCAATATTTCGATGTGTTACAAACGAAATGACAAAGTTAATATACCCCCATCCTGTGGTGGAGGGTATTAAAATTCCATTAATTTGAGTTAACGAAATAAACAAACAATGAAATCCAAAGTCGATTTTTCATAGACTCAGAAGATGATTCTCAGTTGTTATGACCACATAGTACTTTAGTCTATATACATTCCGTTTTCTGGGATCTCATTCTTATCGGTTGCCACTAGAGCCAAAAATAGTCTACCAAGATTTTACCAAAAAAAATACAAAAAAAAAACATATTTTGCAAAATTTTATTTCTATAGAAAATTTTGTCAAATTTCTATTTCTATAGAAAATTTTGCAAAATTTTATCTCTATAGAAAATTGTGTCAAAATTTTATTTCTATAGAAAATTTTGTCAACATTAAATTTGTTAAAATTTTATTTCTATAGAAAATTTTGTCAAAATTTAATTTTTATTGAAAATTTTTTCAAAATTTTATTTCTATAGGAAATTTTGTCAACATTAAATTTGTTAAAATTTTATTTCTATAGAAAATTTTGTCAAAATTTAATTTTTATTGAAAATTTTTTCAAAATTTTATTTCTATAGGAAATTTTGTCAAAATTTTATTTCTATCGAAAATTTTGTCAAAGTTTTATTTCTATAGAAAATTTTCTCAAAATGTTATTTCTAAGAAAATTTTTTCAAAATTTTATTTCTATAGATATTTTTCTCTAAATATTATTTCTGTAGCAAATTTTCTCAAAATTTTATTTCTAGGACCTATAGCCGAAACTATGATAAGTATTGCTTAAAAGTTTTATTTCTATAGAAATTTTTTTATTTCTATGGAAAATTTTGTCAAAATTTTATTTCTGTAGAAAGTTTTGTTTAAATTTTATTTCAATAGAAAATTTTATTTTTATAGAAAATTTTTGTCAAAATTTTATTTCTATAGGAAATTTTGTCAACATTTTATTTCTATAGAAAATTTTTTCAAAGTTTTATTTCTATACAAAATTTTCTCAATATTTTATTTTTATAGAAAATTTTGTCGAAGTTTTATTTCTATAGAAAATTTTCTCAACATTTTATTTCTATAGAAAATTTTCTCTAAATATTATTTCTGTAGCAAATTTTCTCAAAATTTTATTTCTATACAAAATTTTGTGTTTTTTTTAAAATTTATTTCAATAGAAATTGTGAAAATTTTTTTCCTATAAAAATTTTTAAAAATTTTATTTCTATAGAAAATTTTGTCAAAATTTTATTTCCACATTTTATTTCAATAGAAAATTTTGTGAAAATTTTTTTCCTATAGATTTTTTTAATTAAGGATTTTATTTCTATAGAAAAATTTTTCACATTTTTATATACCCTTCACCACTACTGTGGTACAGGGTATAATAAGTTTGTGCATTTGTATGTAACGCCAAGAAATATTGGTCATAGACCCATCTTTTAGTATACCGATCGGCTTAGAATTAAATTCAGAGTCGATTTAGCGATGTCCGTCTGTCTGTCTGTCCGTCTGTCTGTGTATGTAATTTTGTGCACAATTGCGAGCTGTACAATTTAAGTCCGATCGTCCTCAAATTTGGCATAGGGTCGTTTCTTGGGACAGAGACAATCGCTATTGGTTTTGGAAAAAATCGGGTCAGATTTAGAAATAACTGCCATATATATTTATCCCCGATTTGGTCATAGTTGGCGTGTTTATCAACCGATTTTCTTGAAATACCGTACATCCAAATATTTTATGAGTCTCGAAATCTTGCAAAATATCAGCCAAATCGGTTCAGATTTAGATATAGCTCCCATATATATATTTCGTCCGATTTAGACTCATATGACCACAGAGGCCAAAGTTTACTACCGATCTTCCTGAAATTTTTCACAGAGGGTAGAATTGACAATCTACCAATGCTTGGTAAATTTGGTTGAAATCGGTTCAGATTTAGATATGGCTCCCATATATAACTCCCGTCCGATTTGCACTCATATGACCAGGGGGGCCAAAGTTGTACTCCCATTTACGTGAAATTTCGCATAGATAGCAGAATTATTATTCTAACTATACATGTCAAATTTAGTCAAAATCGGTTCAGATTATATATAGCTCCCATATATACGTACACCAGAGTTGGGGAAATATGGTAGACTGTTACACATTTTAGACCCATTTTCAATGGAAGTTTCCTCCAATTAACTGGATAGCGTTAGCCGATTTAAATTTTAATTCTAGAGATTTTGTAGAAGTAAAAAAATTGTCTCCTTTATATAGCTTCCAGCAAATGTGAAGTAGTTGAGATATCTATCATTTTTGGTAGAATTCTACCAACTGTGTATAACAGACATGCTATGGAGTCGACCAATTAATTCGACCCGGTCTAATATACTAACATTCATATTGAAATTGGTATCCTTGATGAAATTATCGATTTCACTTTGATTCCATCAACATGTGAGGAAATTCACATTCGAAAAGTGTGAAAGGCTCACGTTGCTTGTGAATGTCAATAGAGTGGAAAATAAGAGTCATGCGTCGTGCAACATGACATCGCACAGTGCTTCGAAAACGGCAAAAATTATTATTATTATTATTATTTTAATTTAATTTATTATTTTAATTTCTGTTTTAAATAGTGTATGATAGTATGCTTCGAAAACAAAAATAAAAGTTTGCTATAATTGACTAGAACTACTAAAAAAAAAAGAATTTTAAGCTTTTTTTGGTCGAAAATGGGCTTAGATTACCTGGATGGTCTAAAAGAGCGAGTGGTCCGATTTTAGTCAAGTTAAATATTAAGTGTAGGTATTGTTGGTGGATCTAAATTTTCGATACCATATCACATCCGTCAACCATTGTTGCTTCGTGGGGCCCTACCTATATAAAGGTTTGTCCCAACCGAATATCCATACATTTTAATCGTTCTCAACTCGACCGACAGAATTCTGATAGATTTGGTTATACAAAATCTATTGGACCCAATTTAAGTCGGCTCATGCACTAGGGTGGACCACAACGTTTAGTAATAACAACAACGTTATACCGGCACAAAAGCTCTAAGAGCTCGGACCAGGGGCCCGACCTATCCCTATCCATTCTCAGGTACCTTGCAACCACTTTGCTAGGGATGTATATTGTTGCCCGATTCATATCAGCAATTCCGTCAATAGATGTAGTGGTGCTATTCCCTATTCTATATACTAAGGTTTTTTCCTAAACGGTCAATCCATACATCTTAAAATGCTGAGGTTCTGGACAGTAATGTTCATTGATACGGACTTTACAAGACATCTATAGAACTCAAAAATTAAGTCACTGGGTGGCGTGAATTGCGCTTTCATGGGCCAGTTTTTAGGAATCTTCGCAATACCCTGCTACCGGTTTGCGGAGTTTATTTCATAGATGTTACTCGTCTTCTCTCGGCCTACGTACATATATTCCGTCCGCATTAGAGCGTTCCAGTTTTGGACACCACATTTAGTACGTACTTCTTCTACAACTTCGCATTCCTCGCTTTCCGCCCTTTTCGAATAATCAGTGACGATTTAACAAGGAAATCCACTGTTGTATTAGCCCGTCTGGTCCCCCCCGCTTTCCCTTCTCTCGTCCTTGCTCCTCCCGCCTATTTTGACCCATTTGTGTCGAAATCTCAGAAAAACATATATTATGTAAATCTTGAACCGATTCACTCAGAATTTTGGACACATGGTACGTCATACTAGACTAATTGCAACTCCTGTGCTAAAATTTTCACGGACGCTCAATCCTGCCAAAAGTGATCTGCTTCCGGGGGCATAGTCTCACTTTCGGGCCTCGGTAAACACTGGAGTCCATATGGAAGCCTCATACATTCTCACCACCATCTGGCCCGCATTTTCAATGTACAATTGCACACACATCTATAACTCCAATTGTACTCTTGTGCAAAATTTTAAGTAATTAGGGCTAAAACCACCTTGAGCATTTTTGACAAAGACAGCGTCATGTGTCCTCCTGTCTCGTCTCCTTCTGGGTGTTGCAAACATATGCACTAGCTTATATGCACTGTTCCACAGTGTGGATCGGTAATCACCTAATGGGAAACATCATTAAATCTGACAGCTAATTTTAAAGAGAACTTCGCAGAAAGTTTATTATGATTTATCGCTCTATAATATATGTATTAGAGAGTTTAGGAAAATTTGAGGCAATTTCTCCAACTTTTCGGCCCTTATTATGCAGTGGCGTATTTGTCCTTACAAGGAAAATTGTTTGGTTCTTATCCCTGAGCTCGCATGTCCCGTGCCGTGCCCGTCCGTCCGTCCGGGGCTCCCCATATAACCGACTCCCATAACTTGGCTTGCGTGATGCCTAAATATGACCGAAGCAAATATTTTCATCCGGTGGCCCCTCTCGCGAATTTGGTACATGGGTTGGTATATGGCTCTCGTAACAATCATGACAAAAAATTGGTCCACTCGGTCCATAATTATATTAACCCCCCTACGAACCACCGATCCCAGTGTTGGCTTGCGGGCATGCTCTCTTCTCGACAACGCAGCACTAGAATTTCATCCGGATGTCGCGCCTGCAAATTCTGGCTACCGAATGTGTCTGGATATTGGTCTTTTAATAACCATGCGAACACAATTTCCGGGTCCATATTATTATCTATATAGGCCTCCCCCATATAAACCGATCCCCACATTTTGGTTGCGAAGCCTCAAAGAGACGAAATTTCATCCGACCGGCGAAATTTGGTTACATGATGTGGTATATGCGGGGGCAGCTCCTCCGTGTGTCGTTTTCCTTTTCCGCTTCCGCATGCTTGCTATCCCAAACCATTGCAAAAATTTAGAGGGGTCCATCGACTCGGTCCTTAATCTTTTATCTATATTATAGCCAGGGCCTCGCACATAAACCGATCCCCAGATTGGCTTTGGCCGACTCTTCAAGGCGCACACGAAAAACATCTGATCCGGCTGAAATCTTCGTACATGACTGTTCGGTCTCATATCTGGTCTCCTAACAACCATGCAGAAACCCTTGCGGCGTCCACTCAATCGGTCGTGCTTACATTTAATATAAGGCCCATTATAAACGATCCCCAGATGGTTGGCTTCGTGTGGAGCCTCTAAGGGAAGCATATTTCATCCGGATCCGGCTGAAATTTGGCACATGGTGTTGGGTTATTGGCCTTGCTACTAATCAGCAAACAATGGTCACACTCGGTCCTAGATTATACTATTTTATATACCACCCATATAAACGATCCCCAGATTTGGCTTGCGGAGCCTCACAACGAGAAGCAAATTTTCATTTCAAGCAGTTCGCTGTAACCTCTTGGTAACCCGCCATGCGGTGTTTAGTATTATGATCTCTTTTAACAACCTTTCCAGTAATTGCTCCCATTATCGTTCGGTCCAATCTCCTACATTTTCGGCGCTGGTAGTATATACGCCTCATTAAAACCCGTTTCTCGTGATTTTGACTCTGGTAGCCTTCGCTTGTTGCGAGGAGCAAATATTCATCCGATCCACAGTTCGAGCCTTCAAATTACGGAACCGTGGTGTCGCTAGTATTATGGTGCCCCCCTCGTGCTCCGCCCCGTCGCCTGAACAACCATATACCATACACCATTGTCGGGCCTCCTTGACCTGACTCTTGGGTTCGACTGCCCATCTTATCTTCAGTCGGTTCCCGTTCTCACGTGGGCCCTTCGGCCAGTTTTCACGCACAACCATGCCGCTGAGTACTTGCATTCGCTGCCTAGTAGGTATCGAGTTCTTTGTTGTCCGGTTGCGCCCCACGTAGTGAATTCGTATGAGGCAAAAGCATAAGGTTACTTCTTTACTGACTGCCTCTCCTAGTTGAACCGCGGGTGCCGTTTCAGTCGACGGTTGATGCATAATGACTACTGACTGCTTCCCAAAATTCAATTTACCCTTTTGCATAACTCTGCATATCACTGGGGATCCTCCATTATGACATCTGTTTCGTCGAAGAAATGAATACAGATGGAGTTTCTATATTGATTACATGTACCAGAGTAGTAGACACATTGTTGTGCGTCGAGGACACAGCGACATGAAACTATCACTCAAGATCTTGCTCCTATTTCAAGGCCGTATACAGTTCCCGCTCTTCACTGATTTGATCCGAAGTCATGTACCTGAAGCTGTTATGACAGATTCGAGAAGTTTGTTGTCTTTTAAAATTAATCTGAGGGATGATTTTTTTTGAAAACTAGTTTTCGCTCCCTCATTACCGAACGTCACCACTAGCAAGAGCTCTGACATATAGACAATAAGAAAGTTTGACATAAATTATTGTTTTCGTTGTCCTCCTTATAGGAACATGTACATATAGGCTTTGGTAGATTAATTTGGGTCTGCGTAGGAGCAGAACCATACACTCTATGAACCGCTTGTGTGATCTGGATACCAAATTTTCGGTATGCGGTTGTTAGCGACCCACTGCGCCGCTATAATTTAGACACACACGTTACCTACCATTGACATCTGGAGCTCGGGACACTGCAAGCTTTGCTCCTTCAGGAGCTCCGGTGTCACAAGGTCACGAGACGATTGTCGCTCTTGATGCATAGGGGCGGCCGTGACCGATGTTTCATACACAAAAGAGGGCACTGTAGTACATGTAGACCTCGTATCGATTATGGACCGCAACTTCTGGCCACGGGTGTGTTAAGTGTACGAAGCACGTGCCTTATACATCTGACACCACTGATTTTCTAGGAACTTTCAGGACTCGCGTGAATCGACCGCGGATGTTGGTTGTTCGGTCTGAGGCTCCGCCACCGCCTAGCAAAGTCGCGGGGGCATTCGGTTTGTGTATGGTACAATAGCGGGCTCTAATGTACCCTATCTCGAAATGCTATGGACGAGCGGATGGCAAGACTTATCTCTGCCTGCATTGAATTGTCTGAGAGACCATATGTACCAACCATTGGTGCCCAAATTTCAGCCGGATCGGAAAATCATGCTCCTCTTAGTCACACGAGCCCCCCTTCAGCGAAGCCAAATCTGGGGGGAGTCGGTTGGGTATATGGGGCGCGTTACGGGGCACGCACTACGTGCTCAATTGCTCACAATGGCCGATATGGCACGCGGAGCTTGTTCGCCGATGGTGTGTAGAACTACCGCCTCAACGATTCCCCCAACACAGTCCATGTTATCCAGCATGCTTCTCCCCGTTCAGCCGGATCAGAGTGAATTTGGTCTCTTGAGGCTCCGCAAGGCCCAGAATCGTGGGATTCGGTTTTGGATGGGCTAGCGGTATATACATTAAGGACGATATGGCGCCAATTTTGCATGGTTTTAGAGACATATACCAGACATCATGTACCAAATTTCGGTTTTTTTTGTGTGTGCCATGGAGCGACGGCGTTTTGACCCCGGTATTTTGGGAGCATCGCGCTGTCCGATGCATCTTCAGGACTGTCTATGCCCTCGGGCCTCTGCCCCTTCACGATCCCTGCCCTCTCCCCCAGGCGTCCTTTTGAGCGATCGGATGAATTTTGCTTCTCTTTTGGCTTTCGCAACGCAAATCTGGGGATGTCGGTTGTATTATGGGGTATATTATTAATTATGGACCAATTTTTGGCATGTTTATTAAAAGACGCATATACCAACACCATGTACCAAATTTTCAGCGTTATCGGATGAAATTTGTCTCTCTTTGGAGGCTCCGCAAGCCAAATCTGGATCGGTTATGCAATGGGGGGGTTAAATATAATTATGGACCGATGTGACAATTTTGGCAGATTATTAGAGACCATATACCAACATGTACCAAATTTCAGCCGGATCAGTATGAGGAATTTGCTTCTCTCTTTTAAGGCCTCCGCAAAGCCAAATCATGCGGGATCGGTTTATATGGGGGGCCCCGGAACGGACGGAACGGAGGACGATAGATGCTCAGAGTAGACCCAATTTTCCTTTGAAAATCGCACTGCGTTAGCGAAAAGTTGTTGAAAATTGGCACTCAAATTTTCCTAAACTTCTTGGAATACACTATTTATGACGATAATCATGAAATAAACTTTGCGAAAGTCTTCTTTAAAATTATGCAGATTTAAATGGTTCCAGAATTTTTATACCCTGGATCCAACTGTGGAACGTGCATATAAGTTAGTGCGATATGTTGCAACACCAGAGAAGGAGACGAGACAGACAACATGGTGTCTTTTCAAAAATGTCCTCGAGGTGGGTTTAGCCTACTTTACTTAAAGAGTTTTGCACAGAGGAGTACAAGCTTGGTAGATAGTCTTGTGGTGCCAAATCTTTATGAAATCGTTCGATGATTTAGATATAGCTTGCCAATATATATTTTACGCCGAATGGACTATGGCCCCAGAAGCCATAGTTGGGCCCAATTTGGTTGAAATTTTGCACTAGGATGCAATTAGGTTAGTATGTCATGTGTGCACAAATGTTGATTGAAAATCGGTTCAGATTTACATATATATGTTTTTTTCTGATCTTCGACAAAAGATGTCAAAAATACCAAGCATCTTTCCTTGTTAATCGTCACTGCTTAGTCGATGAAAGTTGATAAAAATTACTAAATTTTTCCTAAACTATCTACAGTATTATAATTGAGCGAGTAAGATCAGTAAATAAGATTTTGCTGAAGATTCCTAAAAATTGCCTTTAGCGCATTAGCCGAGTAAATCTTGAGTCTATAGATTTTGTAAGAGATCGTATCAAATTTCTGTCCAAATCGTAGGAAATATTGTAAATGTATGGTGTTAGAAAACCTATATATATAGCCCCCAACCATGTGGGACGGATGGATATGAGAGGTGTGCGCAGGTAAGTAGAGGCGTACAAGAGGGGGGCGGGTAGAAAAGGTAAGAGGCGGCCGGTCCGGACGGAGACTGCCGGAGGTGGTGGACGTAAGAGGACCACCCGAGGGCAGAGCGACGAAGAGGCCAGAGAGGGAGAAGGGAAGCAAAAGCGGGCCGGAGAGAGTTTTTGTTGATGCGTTTGTAGTGTTGTTGATATTGGTTTTAGTTTTAAGTTGTATAATGTTTTGGTTATGTTTTGTTGTGATAGATGATCATATTTCTGTACGGTGCAGTCCCCGTTATATGGCTATTAGTTTTTTGATACCTCATAGTAATATGTTCTTTTTTGATTTGTCGCATTATTGAATTGCAGCCGCACTGGTATGCTAGTTGTTATAATATCTATGTGATTTGTCAGAATATAACATAGCTAGAAGGATGAGGACCTATCTAATCAGTCCGGACTTGTGAGTACCTGCAACTACATTATGATATCCTCGCCCTGCACCTATCGTTTGTATGATTCTTGATATCTCTGCTCCTTGTATAACAGATTATAATGTAGTGATCTCGACTATCCTCCGGAATGTCAAATTGTTAAGGGGGTTAAATTAATATATAAAGGTATTAATTCCTTTAACATACGGTGAGGCATTTTAAAGTTTCAACTCGATATTTGGAGATAATCCTGATAGTACTTTTACCAAATAAGATTCATAGATAGACTCAATAATTTTAATGATATGGCTAATGCGCTTGATAGGGCAATTTATAGAGAAAGTTTTCGCATAAAAGGTTGATATTGATTGATTTAGTGCGCTTCGATTAAATTAGATATGTATTAGAGAATTGTAGGAAAGTCGCTAGATTCAGGGATGTAAGATTTTTACATGCTTTCTGCGCATCTGATTCAGGCAGTGACGTACGTGTATCATAGAGAAAGAATTTGTTTTCTAAGATGGTATTATTGTACCAATTTTATGTCGAAATCAGAAATGAATAATTCACAACTATTTAGTTGTAAATCTGAACCGATTTTCAAGTTCTCAATTATTTTGGCACATCGGATTCGGGACTTTTAGATACTACTAATTGCATTTCCATTAGTGTTGCAATTGACATTTCAACCAAATTTTGTGGCCCATTCGATAACTAATGTCATCTGGTCATGTATTTTCTGCGGCGTAATATGAGGTACTGTGATGTTAGGGAATATATATCGTATTTGAGACTCTTAGATTTTGCCATATCAAAATTGGCTCATCTAAGGTTACCTATACTAACCCAGTATATGTATCCTCCTTCCCGTGGAAATATGTTTATAGTAAATTTTTTAGGGCTTTTACAACAGCCTACTCTGTAGCACGTTTTTTGTCAAAAAGACACCATGATCGTCTGTTGTTCGTTTTCCTTCCTGGGCTGTTAGAAATCATATATGCATCTAATTCTTATACTCACTGTTCCACAGGTGGGAATCAGAGTATAAGAAAAATAATGGGAAATACAGTAATATCTGAGAGAAGTATATTTTAAATAGATACAACTTTTGCACATATATCAGATTTGTCCGTATTTATGATTTTATGCTCGCTCAGTACCAATTATTAAATATGTATTAGTATACTAGTTTTAGGAAAAAATTTGATGTCATATTTGACAACTTCTTCGGTCTTACAGTCAGTGTCTCGATTCTGTCTTTAACACAAGAAAGATAGGTATGGGTGTCTATGCTGAGCTCTGTTGTCCTGTCGTCCGTCCGTCTCGTCCAGGGCCTCCCCATAGTAAAACGATTCCCCAGATTTGCTTGCGGAGCCTAAAGAGGAGTAGACAAATTTACATGCCGATCCGGGTTACTGCATAATTTGGGGTACTATGCGTGTTGTTCTACTAGTTAGTTGAATATTTGGTACTTACTAATGTCATATGCAATCAATTGTATAGACAATTGTATCGGCCCACACTTTATTACTGATTTCAGTCCCAAAA